>JAANBB010000273.1:0-55015 GCA_014621425.1 Cylindrodendrum hubeiense | reverse complement strand
CTTGGAGAAGGCGGCCTCGGCGGCGAGCAGCTCAGCGGCAAGGTCGCGGGTCGATCCGTCAGCTTCGCCGCCCTGGCCGGCTTGGCGGTACTTGAGCTGGGTGTGGGCGGGGAGGAGGCGCTGGTGATAGGCAGGGCCGCGGAGGGCCTCTTTACCAACGGCCTGGGAGACGTTAGCTTGGATGGAAACGGGCAGCTTTGGGAGGACGGACGGGATCAAAGGTGGGTCTGTGAGCGGTAGTCATGGCGATTCGGTTTCCAAAGTGCCAATGGGAGAAATCGTAGAGGAGATATGACGGCGTCGACTGGGTTGTCGTGTGCTTGCAGGTCGCCGGAACGCGCCAAAGGCTGCTGGCCCATGTGAAATGCGAGCTCACCGCCCGGCAGAATTCCTCGGTGATCTCACAGCCCCACGATCTTTTAGTATGAAATTCAGCGCCGTCTAAAGCCCCTCTGAAAGCCTTGAAACCCCCAACAAACAGGAAAAATAGACACATCGCCATGCCTCGAGAAGCTGAACCGTCTCTTTCCGAAAGGACCTTTGTCACCCAGGCCCTAGAAGAGGGTCTGCGGGTAGACGGGCGCAAATTCGACCAGTTCCGGTCGCTGGAACTCACCTTTGGCGATGAGTATGGTGTAGCTGAGGTCAAGTTTGGGAAGACGAGGTACGTTCGATTGACGAGTCTTGATTTCGCACACAGTTACTAACTAGCTATATAGAGTACTGGCCAAGGTCTCAGCTGAGGTGACGGTGCCATATACGGACCGTCCTTTTGATGGAGTCTTCACAATCACTTCAGAACTTAGTCCAATGATCGCTCCTTCATATGAAGTCAACCGCCCCTCTATGGAGGAGGTTCTGCTATCCCGGCTGCTTGAGAAGACAATTCGAAGATCTGGTGCCCTGGATACCGAGTCACTATGTTTAATCGCGGGCCAGAAGTGCTGGTCCATCAGAGTCGACCTCCACGTACTCACACACGATGGAAACCTCACCGACTGCGCCTGTCTGGCCGTGGTCGCAGCCCTTCGACATTTCCGAAAACCCGACTCCAGCATTGAGGGGGAGACGCTCACTATTTACACCTCTGCTGAGCGAGAGCCGGTGCCTCTGAGCTGGCTACACTCACCCTTCTGTGTGACCTTCAGCTTCTTCGGCGAGGAGGGCGAGCAAATCCTCGTGGATACGACATGGCTGGAGGAGCAGCTGCGAGTGAGCACATGCACATACAGCATCAACAAGCACGGCGAGCTCTGCCAGATTGCCAAGTTCGGAGGTGCGGCTCTCGATGCGCCGTTGTTCATCCAGTGCGCCACAGGAGCGTTGAACAGGTCCAAGGAGCTGACAGACCTGGTGGAGAGGAAACTGGCAGATGATGCGAAACGGAGAGACAAGGGAGGGTTCATGGCGGAACTGACGGCGGAAAACGACAGGTGACGATGATATCTATGGCGCAACCAAAATAGCAAAAATAAGGACAAAAATATAGAAGCATGATACCCCAGACAAAAGCTGGCTAGGCCGCTCCATATTCCCATGCATGCAAGACCAAGATGATGACCCAGGTGAACCCCCATCCGTACGCCGCCGAGAGTCTCGCGTCTCGCGTCTCTCGGCTTCCGAGCAAAGTCGGTATCGTAGCTCGTAACCCATTACACGCGCCAGGCAGAAGGCAGAAGGCAGAAGGCAGAAGGCAGAAGGCATGGCTACCGCATCAGGGGTGGTCGTGACTCTTTATTCCACTGCACTCGGGTGCGTACCCAGTCGATGGCTTCCTTAACGCCCTCGCCGGTGAGGGCGCTCATGGACAAGACCCGCGAGTCGCGGATGCTCGAGCCCTTGTCGCCCTCCATCACCTTCTTCACCAGCCCTTCCTTGATTCGGATCGTTTCGACGCAGTCTTCTCGGTCTTGTTTGTTGGCGAGGATAAGCAGGGGCACGCCCTCGGTCTCGGAGTGCTGCAGAACATCCTCGAGGACGAGGCGGCACTCCTCCAGGCGGTCGTCGCTCTCGTCGTGCTCGAGGTTTCCGTCGCCAATGTCGGTGCTGTCGATGATGAAGACGATGGCGTGGCAGCTGGCGTAGTAGCTCTGCCAGAGGTTGCGCAGAGAGTGCTGGCCACCGACATCCCACAGCTTCAGGTACATGTCAGCCAGCGGAATGGTCGAGACATTCTGGCCGACGGTGGGCACCGTCTTGAGCTTGGGCTCGGGAGCGTTCGGGATGAACATGGACTTGACCTGCTCGTGGAAGGTGGTCTTGCCGGCGTTGTCTAGGCCGAGGAGGATGACGGAGTATTCCTCCTTGCTGGTCGCATAGCGATAGATGCCCTTGGCGAGGTGGTACATGGCCGGCGACGATCCTGGAGCAAATGGCCTCGGGGTAGGTCGAGGGGAGCGGTTGAGATTCGAGCTGGAGCGGCAATGCGACAATGCGACAAAGCGACAATACGGCAATGGAAGCGTGGAGACAGGGCTGGATATCGGAGGGGAGCGGGCACGGTTGCGAAAACGTGGAGGCCGGCGCTGGGGAAGTAGAAACGAAACGGCGAATTGGGAGCGTGAGACGGCTGGCCGGCGTTTGGTTGGAGGCTGCCTGCGTCAAAGCCAGCTCTCCCTCCATGGCAATTTTTAGTGGACGGGGCCACTGAAGAGCCGCACCAGGAACAACCCCTAGACGACCCTAGAGCACCCGCCTCTGGGCATCGACCCCCACTTCCAAAGTCCCCCCTTCTTCCCCCAGGTTGCGAACAGTGCCCCGCCGGGTTGCATGCTTTAGTGGAGGCTCCCCTTCGTTTTAGGCGTGACAGTGATTGCTAGAGAGGGTCTAATTACACTGGAACAGGAATAAGGGGGTATTGCAACCCTGCGAAGTGCATAGTGGCAGGAGACCAGGAGACAAGCAGACCAGGAGACAAGCAGACAATGCCTTCTACTACGTACTCCGTACTGGCCACCGATCCGATCGCATGTGGTGATTGTTACAGTAATTGAAAGAGGTGACTCCTGCAAATCTGGACATGTGCCTTCGACTATAAAGCCGTTGTGGTCTGTGTTGCCAGTACGGGGAAGTGTTAGTGACGGCGCCAGAGCTGACCGCCTGAAACTCAATGTCAGCATTAAGCTCAGGCCTGATCTTCGTGGCTAGATTCCTCCGCGTATAGCTCATGGAGAAGAAAGAAACCGGTGGATCAAGGCTCTTCCTATTTGTTTCTCTATAAAATAAATTAAAACAAACCCGAGAGCCAGCCCCAAAGAAAGCACCTACCTACTAATCCAGACTCGGAGAAGACGTACATGCGCAATCACCGGCTGGATGCAGCGTAGCTGATCTCGATGGGCGGTCCGGCGCCGAGTTCCCTTCCCTAGGTTAGGAGGTGGTTCATTTGCAGGGCGCCCAGCGGTACAACGGCCGCTGCTGTGGTGGTGGTAGTAGCACAGATTAGTGGTGGTAGTAGTGGTGTGCAGTGCGTGGGGCGCCAGGCCAATCAGCAGGGGCCCTTGTGGAGAGCTGTCGTCGCCTTCCCACGCCCAGCCATGACACGCGCACCCCCAGAACCAGGCAGTCGAATAAATCAACCACACCTGACGGAACTCTCCTTCGTCTTCATACGTCGCCCTTCAGCGATTCTCGATCCTCGATCCTCAATCCTCCATCTCCGACCCGGTCCTGCACACGTCGCTATCCGCCGGTCGTCCCCAGCTTCCACAGCCTCCACAGCTTCGACTCCGCCAATTCATGTACCCTGCGACGTCGCTGACTCGGCTGGCGTAGGCCATTTCGGCTGTCGTGTCCCGCAACCATCGCATATAGCTCCCCCCCCAAGGCCTCGACGACGCACCGCGCGCCACAGCAACCATGATCTCCGGCGAGCTCGCCTCTATGGGCTTCAGGCTCCTCCGTACGTCGCATCTCCCTGCCATGCATCCCGTCCTCGCGACACGAAGCTAACGAATTGCGAACAGAGCGAGACGATGACGAGTCCGACCCCGAAGGTGCGTTGATGCGAGTTCCGACTACGACGACTGCTGTACATTTGTCGCACATTTGTCGCGATGGTGACTTGCCTTGGGCCATGCTAATCATGTCTCACAGAGGGCGACTCCGCCAAGAAGGAGCTGTTCGCAGCATGGGCGCTGTTCATCTCCATCATGCTGCTCATCATCGCCTTCTTCACTAGCTACTTGGTGCAGATGAAGAAGGTCACGGCCATCCACGAAACCGTCATCTCCATCTTCGCTGGTAAGCCCACAACCCCGACTTCCCATCTCTGGCCCATGCTTACCTTGTTCTTCACGTAGGAATGATTGTCGGTCTAGTTCTCCTCATCACCTCGGGCGACTCAATTCGAAACCTCATTAGCTTCGATTACCAGATCTTCTTCAACCTCCTGCTACCCCCCATTATCCTGTCCTCGGGCTACGAGCTGCACCAGGCCAACTTCTTCCGAAACATAGGCACCATCCTGACCTTTGCCTTCGCCGGCACCTTCCTCTCGGCTATTGTCATCGGCCTGATTCTTTACCTCTTCAGCTGGGTACCTGGGTCTCTGGACATCTCGTTTGTCGATGCCATTTCCGTCGGCGCAACCCTCTCCGCCACCGATCCCGTCACCATTCTGGCCATCTTCAACACCTACAAGGTCGACCCTAAGCTGTACACGATCATCTTTGGCGAGTCCATCCTCAACGATGCCATTGCCATCGTTATCTTCGAGACGGCGCAGAAGTACAACAAGGGCGAGGCCGGCAATCTTGGCATCATCAGCTTCTTCGAGGGTACCGGCATCTTTTTGCTCGTCTTCTTCGGCAGTATGCTTATTGGTTTCCTGGTCGGCGTGGGTACCGCGCTGCTGCTCAAGTTCACTTACCTCCGCCGGTTCCCCAAGATTGAGAGCTGTTTGGTCATCCTCATTGCCTACGCCACGTACTTTTTCTCCCATGGACTACACATGTCTGGTATGCTGCTCGCCTTTTGAAATCCTTAATTTCTGCTTTGATTCATTATACTCATATGTCCTCAGGTATCGTGTCACTGCTCTTCTGCGGTATCACCCTCAAGCACTACGCCTACTTCAACATGTCGAGGCGAACTCAGCTTACGACAAAGTTCTTTTTCCAAATCCTGGCGCAGTTGTCCGAGAACTTCATCTTCATCTATCTCGGCCTAGCACTGTTCACGGATAATGCCCTAGTGTTCCAACCGCCTCTGATTATCGTAACCATCCTGGCTGTGTGTGCCGCTAGATGGGTCGCTGTCTTTCCCCTATCTAGGGCCATTAACTGGTTCCACAAATACCGAGCGCGCAGACGCGGCCTTGAGGTTGGCGACGAGTTGCCGTACAACTACCAAGCCATGCTCTACTGGGCTGGTCTTCGTGGAGCTGTCGGTGTGGCTCTTGCGGCTCTCCTCACGGGAGAGAACTCGTATGCGCTCAGGGCCACCGTCTTGGTTGTTGTCGTGCTCACAGTCATCATCTTTGGCGGTACCACAGCCCGAATGCTCGAGATCCTTGGTATCCGCACCGGCGTCGTCGAGGAGATCGATAGTGACGACGAGTTTGACATTGAGTCCTTCAATGGTGGCATCCAGGTGAAGCGATCCGGAACCGGGTTGGGTTTCAACCCTCGAAGAAACGGCAGCGTGGCGCTCAACAGCCTCGAGGCGGGTCAGGGGGCCAGCTATGTCTCTGGCGCCTCATCACCACACACAGGGGGGACTCGCCCTTCCAGCAAGAGTCGCAAGAACTCCATGAGGCACCCTGACGAATTCGAGCGATCCGACCTACTTCGCGCCAACACCGACGACTCAGATATTGGTAGTGACATTGATACCTCTGATCTGCCGCCGCCAGCCCGCCGCTCCCCGCTCCCCCGCGCGAGCACCCTTCCTCCGCCGGCGACCAGCAGCGGCACGTTTGCGTCCTCGGGAGAAGCGTCCGCGCCAGCCATTACTGCGACGGGCGCGATCCGGCAGTTGTGGGCCGCCGACGACCCAGCCAGCGTCTTCCACCAGCTGGACGAGGATTTCATCAAGCCTAGGCTACTGCTCCATGGCGATGGGCCGCGGGCGAGCGGTAATGGAAACGGAAACGACGGATCAAGTTGAGAGAATTATGTGGATTGCATGAGGGTCTTTCGGGATGGGATTGGATTGTATTATTTTGTCGCATGAATGGCGTTGGGCTTCCTGATAGAATCTAAGTTTCTCATGATAGATGGATGATCCAAGGTAGCGAACATGAGAATTTAGACATCTTCGGATCAAGCTGCGGCTATTGTGTCCTTTACAAGAGCAACTCGGCGAGTGAGCAAACAAGCGAGAGTTGGGTCTCCCAGGATTGCCAATACAGCGCAGGCTTGAAATACGGCGGTCACTCGGGAATGGGGTCGTTTGAGATTGTAACTTGTCGCCACTTTTGGGCAATCAAACGTCGAGTGAGTATGTACGTAGGCCTCGACAACGATTAATATGTATGTACAAGATATGTTCCAAGTAGCCATCCCAATCCATTCCATCCAGCGGGAACCAAACAAGGCCATCCTCGCTTGCACGCGCAGTAAGACAATTCCGAAATTGCACATCAACTCATAGACCTGTCTTGGGCGCTCACGCGACCACTAGGTGCTTCTTTACTTGCCCACCGAAGGCGTCGCACTCCCACTGGCTTGTCGCTGGTGTTGCGCGGGGCTACCGGCGGCCTGGCTGGCTTGGGCCTGCTGCTGCTGGCGGAGCAGAGCGGCGTACTGGTGAGGGCTGGTTGTAGCAGCGATACTGCCAGCAAGGCCGGGCTGGCCGTTAGCTCCAGCGGCAGCGTTCATGGCTGACTGGCGCTGGGCCATCATGGCGCGGGTGAGATGCTCTGTGGCAAGCTGGCGGACCTGCTCAGGGGTGAGGTTCGGGTTCTTGGCGCGAAACTGCGCCTCGAGCTGGTTAAGCTGGTTGGCGATACCAGGCGGGAGTTGAGGCTGCGGCCGAGGCGCTGGGGAGCCGGCCGGGCCGGAGGGCATGTGGAGGCCGTTGGCCGGAGGAGTGGAGTGTTGGTTGTTAGTGGCATTAAACGACGCCATCATGGCTTGGGCGTTGTTAATGAAGCTCTGCTGGCTGATGCCGTTGACTCCATTAACGCCATTGACACCGTTGACGCCGTTGACATTGGGACGCATGTTAGGGGGCGGGCTCTGCTGTGTAGTAGTCGCCTGGCTCGGTGTTCCGGGGCCTTGAGACTGCTGCATCTGGACGGCAGCTCTCTGCTGCTCTGAAATGCGCTGGGCACGTATCATCAGGTTGACGTCTGGCTGGGGATTGGGCATGGGCATGCGGTTGTGCTGCCCTTGCATGGCTGCCTGCATCTGAGCCTGCGGTACGCCGTTCATCTGCGTCGGCGGGACGAGGCCCCCAGCCATGTGCGACGGCACACCTGTCATGCCGTTAGCAGGAGATTGCATCGGCATCCGAGGCCGAGCCTGGCCGGCTGCGGCGGCTGCAGCTGCGGCAAGCTGGTTGGGAACATTGACGCGGCCGACGCCGTTCATATTGTTACCAGCAACAGCCGCTGCAGCAGCGTGGACGCCGTTCTGACCGGGTTGCGCGGCCCCTGGGTTTCCAGCCATCTGCGCGGCTTGACCTTGGGCAGCTCTAGCGACCATGGCAGCCTGGGAGTTAAGAGTCAGCTTCCCCGTCGCGTCCAGTCCGGTTGCTTGGGTACTTACTCGTCGTTGGGTCTCCTGCCTCTGCGCATACTGCGCCATCTTTTCTGCCAGAGCTTGGTCGCGTTCCCAGCGCAATAGGCTGTAGTCCCGTGGGGTCTTGGTCGGTCGTTGCGAGACAGGGTCGTTGGTCTTCTTGTTAGCAGCGTTCTGAGATGCAGTGTGCTGCTGCTTCTGAATCGTCGTCTCCCGCTTCTTAGCCAGCTTCCTCATAGCGTCGATAAGGGTCAAGTGCTTCTGGTTCCGCCGCCTCTCCACTCTCAGCGGTGTGGAGTGGCGTCGTCGGACTGGAGTAACTGCACCACCAGCCGAGTTGGCCTGCTGTACAGCCAACTGGTGTTGTTGCATAATGACACGCTGCGCTGCTTCAATTCGGCTATTGTAAGCCTTGAAGTATTGAGTCTTCTGCATGTCCGCTGGTAGCCCCTCCAGGTTGATCCATCTCTCGAAGCATTCCCATGGTGTCCGCCGCTCGGCGCCAGACGTGAAGAGTGACTTGGTAGACAGGAGACTGGAAATCAACGACCAATTATATGAGTGTTCTCGGACAAGACATCGCAGCTCGTCATCCTCAGCCGGTGTCCACTGTGACGAACTTCGGCATTCGTAGAAGCTCTGTGTGGGCATAGGATGCTCTGAAGGCGGCCTGAATTGATGACCCGCGTACAAGCGATCGCGAATGTGCCTCATTTCTGGGTCAAAGAGTGCGACCTCGTTGGTCTGGGGGGGTACGCTGGTATCCGACGACTTTTGGTTGCCAGCAAAAACACTCTCGTTCTCATCCTCAGAGTCTTCATTCCGGTAGTCATAGCGACTACGCTTCCTGGGAGGACCGTCTGAGACCAACTTCATCTGCCCTTCAACATACTTGCTGAGGGGGAGAGCTGGCCGTCGCCAATGCGCATCTGGGTCGTACTCGGGGCCGGTGAGGTCGAACTTGGGCACCTTGAGCGGTGGTCCGTACATTGGGAGCTCCTCCAGCAACTGATCGGCAATAGGCGTTCTCCGTAAACCAAAGACAACATCCTCGTCCTGGAGAGCAAAGATAGCCGAAGGCGCAACCGTTTCCATGAAATCATCAGTCAACTCATCCATGTTGTCAGGGGAGTCGATATCGCCTGATGAGACGAGGTCCGGAGTCGACTGGTTATCGACGCCATCCTCCTCGACATCAGCCATCGACACATCGCCAGGCAGTCGTGCCTTAGGAGGAATCACGGTGGAGACTTGAAGAGCCTTGCGCTCCTCGGGTGTAGCCTCATGCCACTCTGCGCAAGCATATGCGAGGTTCTTGGCAACAGCCCTCTTCCACTTGCGCTCTTCTCGAAAATCGGTCCGCATCCATTTCATCTCTTGGAGCATTACATCCCATTGAGATGGTGGACGAGTCGGCTCAGGACACCGCTTCGGTTGTCGTAGAGACCACTTATCGTGTTGTTGCAGATGATATACTCTTCTGAGCACTTTGCATGCCTGGTGATCTTGAATGGCGAGATTGGCGTCGGGGGTTGCAACGGTTTTGTTAGCTGTGAAGAGAATTTTCTCGATAGGCTGCATCCAGGACGAGCTTCCTGCGAAACCCTGGACAAATAGGGGGGTGTAGTAGTCATCGGTGGGTTGGATCGTGTCCCTCTGGTTTGCGACCATGGTCTTTTCATCAACCCGCTTGGGCTGTTTTCCAAATAGAACGGTGGAAGGCTGGCTCCTAGATCTCTCTCGGCGGTGTGTGGGAATGTTTCGATGTCTGATGCTGGGGGATTGGGGGGTAGAAGTAAGGGGCGTGAGCTGGTTGTCGAAGCTCTTGCTCGTCACAGTTCGCTCTAGAGTGGGAGTAGGACGAGGGGTAACTCCAACGATTTCGCTGACAGATTTCAGTCGCATTGCCCCAGAAGAGACTCTGGTAACAGCACGTTCAGATACTTGTGAAACTTCTCTCTGTGCTGATTCTGCCGGCACAGGTGTTGATGGGGCCTCGGTAGCAAGGTTTTCTTTCTTAATGGGGGACTCGGTTTGGGTTTGCTGGCTGTCGCTTGGCTCGGGGCCATCAATGTCCATTTGATCCGGAACTTCCTCCTGACTATCGGGAATTTCTTTGGCTGCAGCGTCCATAGTCTCAACATCCGGCTTCGACTTTGTCTCATCGCTCAGAGTTGGTTGCCCAAGCTTAGTCTCAACTACAAGAGTAGGTTTGGCAGGCTTGGCCGTTGTGCTGGTATCCTCATTGGCAACTGGAGCAGTCGTTTTTGGCTCAAGAACAGGGCTCTCGACCACGGTACTCGATCGAATCGACTCCTGGAGAAGCTGGGCCTCGGCTGAATCTGGAGGTGCGTTCAAGGCCCGGGTCTGAAGATCCTCGTGTGCAGGTTCTTCCACGGCACGAGGCGCTTCAGTTTCCTTGCTGTCCACGTCTCGTTCAGGCTTCTGCTCCGCAGGTTCGATATACTGGGGTCCCTCGTTCTCCGGGCTCGTGTTTGCTGATACATCGTGGACCGCAGGCGTGGTGGCACTCTGCGCAGTCGATCCCGGGGATGACAAGGCATCTGGCGCTCGCGAACCATCCGTTGAAGGCTTGGTCAATGAGGAACCAGGCTTTGCTGTGATAGGGGTCTTCACTTCGAGGGCAGCCTTGACCTCAGTTGGTGCCTCTGCTTTCGGTTCTGCTGGTGGTTGCACTTTCATCGCGGCGGGGAGACTAACAGGTGTCTGCCGCGGGGGGGCAACATGCCCAACTCCCGCGACAACACCCAGACGATTCTGAGACTGATTCTTGATGGCATCGGGCGGAGCTGGCGTTGCGGGATTGGGAGTCGCAACAGGCTTCACGAGTCCATTGGTCGACGTCGGCACGGGTCGAGAGGGTGGCAATGGCGCATGAGGGCCACAGGCAGCGGGCGTCGGTTTCGAAGCGGTCTTTGGTGTCGAGACTATGTGAGGAGCGTTTCCTCCATCCGATTTGATAGTCGAAGGGGTTTTGGTCGACAATGTTGAGACTGGAGCCTTCGGTACTACATCCTTCTTCCCCTCCTCCAACACCGGTGATGGTAAGGGCTCGATCGCATCGAAAGCTGATTTAGCTAGTGACTTTTTCAGGGCCTCGAGGGAAAGAGCCGGCCTCGTGGGGATGTTGGACTCGTTTAATGTCTTGCCTCTGCAATTGTGTTAGTGAGCGTCGCACGCAACCACGACGGCAAACGCGGCGGGGGCAACGCAGAAAAAAGCCGGATCAATTGGGCGGACGTACTGGAAGATATCGTTGGCTTGCAGGAATTGCCATTCGGCGGGCGTGGTGGTGGGCGCGTCGGGGTTTGCGAGGACGGGGTGTGGGAGGCTCTCCACCTGTGTCGCGACAGCGAAGAGCTCACGCAGCTTGCGCTTCCGCGATGTCACGATTGAACTGGGCGACATCAGCACGCCGAAAATTATATCGCTGGAATCGGAAAATTCCGCTCCTTCGTTTGGGCCGCGACTTACCTGCATTCATTGCGCTTTGATTGAAGCAGCCTCGATAGGTCGGCAGACCCGACCTCAGTCATAGCATCGGCAGCCGCGACATCCGTTTGCGGGCGAAACGGACGTGGCAGCAGATGAAGCGAGGCGATCCGAGATGGATCCGCGCGTTCAAAGCGATGGAAGGCGTTGGTGTTGATTGATTTCGGGCGTTGTCGTCGATGGCAGCAGTCGTGGGAGGGCGTCAAAATTTTGATCTCGGGGGGTGGTGCGGTGGTGGATGGTGGTTTGGGGGGATTTACAGGCGCTGGGAGCAGTGGAGTTTAGTTGGGGCGCCCGGGCGGAGGGCGGAAGGCAGAGGGCCTGGGGGGGCAATACTTGGCGTTTGTCCCAGTGCGTTCAGGACTGGTGGTGCAGGGATGGAAAGAGCGGCGGGCGGAGAGGGAAATTTGTTATCAGCACGGAGGGAAGGGGGGAGACAAGCACAAGGGGGGCGCCCAGGTGGGTTCCGCACTGTATCTGCCTTGATTCGTTGCCTGTTGGACGCGCCTGCTAACAGCTATGGGCCTCACCATACCGCTATTTGCGCTAGCTACAAGGTACCTCCGCACGCACTGCAAGCTTGAGCCCTTTGGGGACGCTTAATCTTAGTACCAGCCGCATTCGGCGTCCAGCGTCTTAGTCCTCGAGCATGTCTGCATGCAAATCCTCACGGCGACGATGAAGTCAAAGTGTATCAAAAAGAAGTATTCCACTTTTCGCATCTTCTATCGTCTTCTAATTGAATGACCACCATTTTATCCTGCATATGCAAAATCCCCCTCCCTTTTAAAGCAGCCACTCATCGCATCAACATTTGTGGGGGGGCGGGGGGTGGTTGGATGCCTCAACGACTGTCTTAGGTACCACCAGCGACCACATCGAAAAACCCGTACCAGCCACATCGCAGCCACATCGCAGCCACACTCGCCTTGCCCGCTGCCTGCTCAACTGACGTACCTATCTGCCTGCTTTCCAAAATAGAATTATCCAACCCCATCGCGACTGAATCTAAATACAACTACAACACAACCGCCAAACCATGTCCAACCAGAACAAGGGCACCGCTCCGCGGATCGCCATCAAGTTCGGCGCGCCATCCTCGAGCAACGGCGCGAAGAAATCTTCTCGGCCCAATCCGCCTTCAACACTTGGCAAGCGGCCACGCTCCAAGGCATGGGGAGGAGGCTCCGATTCAGAACCTGAAGATGAAGGCCGAGGACGTCACGAGAAGATCACGGGATTCGGCGAAGACGGCGCAGAGACGGAGAGAAAGAGCAAGGATGCCAGGACAGACAAGAAGGAATTTGTCATCGCCCGACAAGCGAATCGCGACTGGCGGACCGATGTGAAGGCACAAAGGAAGGGCAAGAATCTGCTGCCAGCGGAGGCCAGGGCACAGCAAAACAACACCACCGTTGACACAGAACCAGCAACCCAGGACGAAGGACTCAAATGGGGGTTAACTATCAAGGAAAAAACAGCAGAGGACGATCAAGAGGAGGACAAGCCGGCAGAAGACCCGAGCCCCAAAGATGCCCCTGAACGAGATCCGCCACCCAAACGATCAGTCGACGACGAAGCCATGGATGCCCTACTAGGAAACAAGGCCGAAGATGACAAAGTGATTCATCCCACCGAAGAGGACGCTTTCAAACGCGACGTCGAACAGGCCGGCGAGGCATCCACTCTGGAGGACTACGAGGCTATGCCTGTCGAGGAGTTTGGCGCCGCTCTCCTCCGCGGCATGGGCTGGGATGGCAAGCCCCGTGGCGCTGGAGTCAAGGAGGTAAAGCGACGCCCGAACCGACTCGGCCTTGGCGCCAAGGAGCTCAAGGAAGACGAAGACCTCGGCGGTTGGAATCAAGGCGGCAAGAAGAACCGCCGACCCCGCCTGAATGACTATCGCCGCGAGGAGAGTAAGCGAAAGGAGAGTCGCCAGAACGAAGATAGCTACAAGCAAGAGCGTGAGCGTGAGAGGGAGCGAGATAGACACGGGCACCGCGACCGCGACCGCGACCACGACCGTGATCGTCACAGGGACAGGGAGCATGACCGACATCGAGATCAACGCCGCGATTATGATCGGGATCGTCGACGGTGAAAACACCACACACAACCATCCTAAAACCTCGGTTTCTTCCAACGGATCAGGCTCCAAAAGCACCGCATGTTGTACATTTACATAGACGAAGACTGCCTCCAAGACACGAATTTGGTATTGATTCATATCAGCCGCAGTAAGAATTACCCTTTTATCATCATCCTGTGTAAAGCAATCTATCAAACTCACACCAGTCGCTCTTTAGCCCATTACAAGATACCCAATTGAGACATGTGTTCTCCGGGGAGCCAAATGCCTCCCAACGCCACGCTGTAACATCTATCATTAAAGATCCCCTAACTTGCAGGAACCGCCAGCCCATTTCTCGGGGCAGCTGGTGATTTTTCTCCTGTTTCGTCGTCGCTGATCTTCGGATTTGTTTCCTGTGTACTGTGAGAGGAAGCTCGGCTCGACTCTTCCCTACATTTCCTCGGCAGGTTTAGCGACCGGCGCATCGACATGCTCTTCCTCGCCCTGTCACGAAACCGCTCTTGACGTTCAGGGTGCAATACACTCTCCAAGCTCTCCCCGTTCTTCAACGCCTGCACAGCTTTGCTTGCAGTATCAATATCTTCAAACATGACGTCAAGATCTAGCACCGCCCGGTCAATCTGTCCCACGAGGCCCCGCTCGTTTTCCACGTCTGCGATCATATGACACAGCTCTTTCATGATGAGCCAGCCCTCAATGGTCTGCTGAGTGAGTTCCTTGGATCGTTGTTTGGAAAGTTCCTGGGCTTCCCGCTGCCCTTGCACGATACGAGCCCGGCGGATGAATTTGTCGGGTCTCTTGTGTCGCCCTGCTTGCTTGACTAGACCCTTGAGGGTGTATCCCACAGGTCCCACGATGGCAGCCAGGTTCTTGAGAACGAGTCCGGTCAGCCCCATGCCTACTCCTTTCATGAAACCAACCACACCGTTGTCCCTCGCTCCACGAACCGGCAGACGTACGACACCTGTGAACCCGTCGTAAATGCCATACACCAACTCGAATCGTGCCGCTCGAAGACCTGAGCGGAAGCCTGTTACTCGAGGGGTCCTTCGCACCGTGTCATCGCCGTAAAGACGAGGGGCATTATGGAACCCCTGGGCCAATGCCAGTGAGAGGTCTGCCGGGGCTTTCGCAATAGCTGTGGCAGTTCTTTCCACGCCACGAGTAACATCAGAAACCCCAGACTCCATAGACTTTTGCTTCGAGTTATCATTATGCGGGCTGGTTTCCTTTTTATCCCTGCGCCCTGTAGTCCTCCTCACAAGACGATAGGGGACACTGGCGATCCCAGTGAAGACCTCGCCAACGGACCGCGCAATTGATGACGCTGCGCCCGTGACAGGCTCTCCGGGGCCCTGAAAGTCGTTCCACTCCATATGTCTGATGAGTCTGAGGCTTTTCCAGCTCAACAGCCCATTACCCACGAGTATGTCCGCAGCCAGGGGACTAAGCTTCACATGAGAATCCTTCAACTTCCATGCAGCGGCCTGATCCTGGAGAATAGAGCATCTTAGAGTGATTGCCTCCTTGGCAAGCAACTGGCGGTGAAATTGCTCTACAGCGTTGATTGCTCCGTCGCCATCATTCTCGATGGATTGGGCCATTTTCTTCGCCGCTTCCCGAGCCTTGTCTGTGAGGCAATACTTGATGCCTTCGGCCAGCTTCTCACAGTCCAGGTCCTTGTACGGAATCGGATCTGGGCCAACACCTGCACTACCTACCATGTTGCCCCAAAAATGTTGGTCGCCGAAAAATGGCACAATCATGGTGGGTAACCCACACTTGAGGGCAATGGCTGTAGTTCCGGCACCGCCATGTATAACGCAGGCTCTGACCCGTGGAAAGAGCCAATCATGAGGGATGTTGTCGAGCATGAAAATGTTGTCGGGGACATTGTCACCTCCCAGTTTACCCCAGCCCTTTGAAACCAGGGCTCGGACGCCAGCCATCTTTACGGCCTTGAAGATCATCTGGGTGAAGCTGACCGGATCATCGACGACAATGGACCCAAACCCAATGTAGATGGGCATATCGCCGCCATCGAGGAATTCTCCAAGGTCCTTGGGGGGCTTGAAAGTCGAAGCGAGGTCGAGGAAAACGAAGCCAGAAATCCCAATCTCATTTCCCCAGTCCGCGGGCTTGGGCACCAGTTCGGGAGACCACAAATACGTATAGGGAACGTGGAGTCGGTATGTGGCGCCCGGGGCCCAGAGGGTCGACATAGAGTCCAGACGCAACGTCTTGACGCGAAACTCATTGACCAAGTCGCCGAGACCCTGCCAAACCATCATCTCCACAAGGGGGTATGAGATGAAGTTTGTGTACCCGGGATCAACGTTGGACTTCTTGATGCTAGCCAGAGGGTGTGGGAAGGCCTGTGTAGGCGTATAGGGGAAGGTGAACATCAGGTGCAACGGAATTCCCAACGCTTCTGCGCAGTGGATGTGAGCAAAGCTAGGCGGATTGGCGATTATGGCGTCCGCTACAAATGGGCTCTTGGTACCCATCATCTTCAGGTTATGGGTGTCCTTCTCGTCATCTGTAGCATCGATGCACGCCCGCCAGAACCCGTCAAACATCTCGGCCATGGCCGCCCGTCGCTTCCCGATGTCTCCAGCTTTGACCGAGTCGATGGTCGGGATCAACCCAGGGTTCTTAACCATGAAGGCCATGAGCTCTGATGGGTCGCCGCCGACAGAGAAGAACTCGAGCCCCGAGTCACGCTCCACAAACTCTCGGAACGCCGGATGCGTGGCGATACGCACGCGGTGTCCGTACTCTTCCTTGAGAACCTTGCCAATCTTGAGGAATGGCTGTGCGTCACCTCGAGAGCCGATGACCATGATGACGATGTTTAAGCGCGGGCGAGGACCGATGCTCGGAGCAGCCGTTGACGTGGGTGAAGTGCCCGCGTTATCAGTCAGTTTGATTTCCGGGATCTTCCCATCGTCCTCCTTGACGGGAGCGACCTTATTCACCGCCGCACCCAGGGCCTTGGCAAGGTAACCTGTGTTGGCCGTTTCGTTGACCGTGATGCGTAATCGTCCATCCTTCTTCACCTTGCCGCTTGTCTGGTAGTTATGGTTGCCCACATTGAACCTTCGGTACCTATCCTCATGGGTGGAAGCGAGAGTAAGAATATCCAGCTGGTCTGGGCGAGGTGTTTGGCCCGTCTGGTCTCCCGGTACATCATCTTCCCCGTCCTCGTCCTCGTCACTGGAGCTGGAGCTGGAAATGGACTCCCGACGCAGGCTGGAGCCCTCCCAGATGGCCTTATTCAGGTATGATGAGCCAGCTCGCGGGGCCGACGGCCTAAAATGCGATAGTCGACGACCTCCACGCCGCGCAACGTCGCTTTGCCAGATCCTCGCCAGGGCCGGTCGATTGCGACGGTCTGTCAGGGCTGGTGGGATCGTCATTGTTGTCGAAGGGACCAGCCCGGACTCGGAATGCTGTCTTGATCCCTCCTCGTCATGATCCGTGGCTTCCGCCTTGTCATGACCCCCCTTCGCCGTAGTCCGGGAGATCTCAGGAGACTGAACAATGGGCGGTATGTGGCCGGGGTATGCAAGTCGGCCATCTGAGGTTGTTAGGAGCGTCGCTCTTCCGGAACTACCACGATATGTGCCATGTGTATCCCCCACAGCTTCGAATGCGGCCTCTGGCTCCCGATCGCCTTCGCTAACATCTTCTTGGTGTTGCGCCATGGTGCGCGCTTCGTCCGAGCGATGTAGAGTGTGCGGCTGGAGTTAGGGACGTGTGTACCGAGGGCCGTAGCTCGTTCAGTCGTAGGATGAGCACTCTGTCATCACTGTATAATGTTTAGATGAATCAAAGTTGCATGGCAGATTGTAGAAAAAGAAAATAGAGAGCCCTTCGCCGAAGGGAGCGAACAAGCTCTCGTATAGTTCCTGTAGACTTGGCCCTAGCGTCCTATATGATCCGAATCAGATAGTGACATCACTAGCCCCTTCTCTGCCGTGGCTTTGTCATATTGGGAGAAGAGCCCAGGCTTGTTCCCGCCTAATACCTTACGCATGAATGGAGCCACGTACAGTAACAACTCTTTTGGGCTGGTCATCGTCATAGCTCATGGCTAACTCAAAGTTGGTTATAATGCACCCTTGTCTTGCCAAGAGCTCCACAGGCAACCCCCCCCCCCCCCCCCCGGGCGTAATATCTCTCGAAAGCAAAGACTGAAAAATACCAATAAGAAACAATTGATATTGATCAAACCCCTCTCTTCTATCAATATCACAGTATTTGGAGGCGGTAGTAAAATAGTTAGTAGCGATGGCAGCGGTAAACAAAGCAGGAGTGGTAACTGACATGTTTGGATATCGAGAGAAAAAAACCGAACCGACTTCAGGAGCCGGCAACATAGTTGAATACTGCTTAAAATATGTTGCTCCTTGGTAATATCATGGCTTGAATTCACAGTCAGGCCTACTCCACTCGAATACTCACTCGTGCACATCATGAGACGCATCGCTGGATGGTTGCTACCCTACACAACAACCCCAATCACACCATAAACACTTAGAACATTCATTTGCAACACTTGCAACACTGACATGAACATCTGCACTTCAAGCGCCTGCGCATTTATTTAATCGCCATTGAAATACAATTCCCATGTACCTTTCATCATATATGGTTTCATACAACGTTGCATGCCCGAGGTTCATAACGAGACCCATGTCGGATGAAGCCTCCCGATTCCGTTTTCGTTACTCCAGGCCCTCTCCCATCCTGTTCGGTTTCCTAAATGTACTTACTGTAGAGGTACACGCTCCAGAGTATCTGTCAGGATACCCAGCTGCATCAAGACCTCGCTCTCCGTTCCCTCGCCATCAATCTCCTTTTTCTCCACCGCGCTCTCCAGCGTCTTGGCCGCAGACAGCAACGGACGGACATATCGATGCTCAATGGCAGCCGCCATACCAGCCGGTGCCAGTTCCCTGTAGTCTTTGCCACCGAAGAGGAACAGGGCAAAGTTTGCGACCTGTAGGTGGAAAGGTGCGTTTTGTACCCAATACTCCCAGAGAGCCACTGAATCGGTTTCATTGAGATGCACGAGATCCTGGAAGAGAGTGTATTGCAGGGCATCCAGGCAGTCTGGGCTGGAGAATCGACCCTTGGAACCTGTCTTGCGGGCAGCGATCATTTCTTCCCGCAGCCACGTCACCGCGCAGGCCTGCAGAGACGAGAACATGCAATTCTCGAGTAAGTCCTCCATGATGGATAGGCGGTCGTCTTCTTCAGGATCGGCATGCAGAATAAGACCTGCCAGCACAGTGGCCACGTTTCGGACTCGGAGCGATGGGTGGAAGACTGATACCAGGGTCAGAAGATGGTGGTACGACATGAAGTTGACCTCCTTTTCTGTGCTGGCGCCGGAACTGCCTGATAATCGGTTCTTGTCCTTGAGCCACAAAGCCACAACTATAAGCGCTTCGACGGTGCCAGGGTTGCCCACAATCTTGGCCTGGGGGTCGACTTCGAGGAAACGCTTCATGAGGAGATGGTGGTCGGGGAAGATGCTGATGTCGGGATGGTCGTAGTCGGCGTCGAAGATTTCTGACGCAAACATGCGGTATGCTGTAAAGCACAAAAACCCGCCCGGCGACAACTTGGTAGCTTCGGGGTGCTGAGAATCGGGTTCGCCAGAGAATGGGTTACTGGAAACCGGGGCGTCGAGGATTTGCTTCACTTCGGCGGGTGTCATTTTCGACAAGCCGAGGTCATTGGCGACGGACTAGAGAGTTGATCAGCGAAAAGAAGCGCAAGAGATGGGGGTTTGCCAACTTACTACCAGCTGCCCGACCAAGGCGTCCATAGCCTGAAGCTCTGCCACCTGGTTGAAAGCCTGAAGCATGGTCGGGCGGCCAGGGACAATCTTTTCCGGGGTGCAGTATTCCAGAAGTCTTGATGCCCACTCCATGTTGTTAGAGTTAACGTATGCCTCGAGGATGCTGGTGATGAAAGACTGCAGCATTCTGTTAACCAGTTCGGGCTCTCCCGGGCTCGTCTGGTCCGTCGTCTCGGCCTCGGGATCCGGGGCGCTCTTTGAAGGGTCGCTCTCTTGGAAGGGTGTATCCAGCTTCGTGCTTGACTGGCGCGTGGGCAGTGGGGGACGTTGGCGCCCCGACAGAGACCTCACGAGATCGATGACGGCGGCGGTGGTCTCTGCGCCGTGAGGGTCGTAGGCTCTGTAGACGGTTTGCAGGGTGGAATGGAGGAAGCGCGAGGGTGCCTTGACCTGCAAGCGGCGGTGCAGGATGGTAAGCATGCCGACGAGGGTGATGAACTTTGCGCTGGCCTTGGCGTCGCCGGCCTCAGAGGACTCGGAGTTGGAGTCGAGGACCTCGAGGACCTTGAGGATGACCTCGCGTGGGTTACCGAGGCGGGCGATGATCTCGAGGCAGGGCGAGCTGCCAGGGACGGAGATGAGCATCTCGACGAGGTCCCAGCCGATGTCGCTGGTCAGCTGTGCATCTTCGAGGATGTCTTGGAGGGCGGGGAGGATTTCCGGAGACAGCGACTTTTCGACAATGGTGAGGTAGGTGAAGGCGTCGGTGGCGGGAGGCCGGGACTCTTGGAGCCTCTTGATGGTTTCGTCGATGGATGATGCCATGGCCGTGTTGTGCTGTGTTGTGTTGGTTGGCTGGTTGGTTGACCAGTTGCGGTCTGGTCCTTCTCCTTAGTCTCCTTATTCTCCTTGACCCTTGCTGCTGGCTCGCCTCGTTTGTCTCCTAGGATTGGGGATCGTGGGTGTCTGTCTGTGTCGGCTGGAAGTTGTTGGGGTAGCTCGATAGATGATGGATGGAGGGATGGCTAGCTTCGGGTCTCAGAACGGCGCGGCGGCGTCCAGCAAGCGGGGTGAATGCGGCGGTCCTGGAAAGCGAGAGGATGAACGGACAACAGGCAACGAGAGTGCGACTCCTGCGGGATGAAATCAAATCAAGCAACTCCGGGTTGAGTTCGGGATGTCGAAATGAAATGGTGCAAGGTCCAAGGTTGGCAATGACGATGACAGCAGAGAGAGACCCCCCCCCTCCAACTGAGCTGGGCTGAGCTGAGGATTACAGCACCCCCCCCACCTGGCCGGCGCTCTGATGACGAAATGGGGCTGTACCGTGAAGCTTGTTTTTCCCACCAGCTCCCAGTGGGCTGCCAGTAAAACCCCGCTAAACCGCGCCACTAACGAAGATCCAATGCTACTGTACAGGTGTACCGTGCTACTCCGTACCTACGTCGTACGTAGACACGATGCCACTAACAAGGGCCACTCAGCGTCCCCACTAACACGAGCTGGGGAGACTCGCTCCGACTGATACTAAACATCACACGCGACTCCGTCCTCGCCATACTGACCCTGTAACGTCCGAGGTGACAGCGCCGGTCAGGGCCCTGGTCAAGCTAAATCGAAACCGGGCATCGAAGGCATGATGGTCAATGCAGTCTGGGGTCGCATCTCCCGAGCATGTACGTACATACATTATGGCCGTCATTAGACACTCATCCACTAATACATCGCACATATTAATACATTACGCTACAACATAGGTAGGCAGTTAAATATACTCATACAACATAGACCATCATCCCGAGGCCGATATTCCCAATGCCTTTTCCTTCTCATGACCACGCCAACCATGACCCATCCATCATGAGCCCCCCAAAGCCCCCAACCGTCCAATATAGATGCAAGTCATACATGAGGTACATACAATCCCATCATCCAAAATCGTACAAGCGCCGAAGCGACAATACAAAAGAAATATACACGTCCCAACTGTCATGTCAGCGGAATTGGACCAACTCAGTATCTCGAGCTCGGCCTTGCACCGCCTTTCGTAGGGGGCCTCGCCCAGTTCTCTACCTTCTTGTATCCATGTTCATATCTCATTCCAATCGCCTCCGACACTGACATGGGTTCGTCCATCGGCATTAGATGCGCGTCCGAGCAGTACGGCAGCACCCTCTGCATCGCCTTCTTGCTCAGTGGCTTCTCCACCTTGCCCATAGCTGCAGTCTTGGCTTTCTGCACATCCTTGACGATGTCGCGCAGCTCTTGATCGCCGCTGACGATCTGAGCCTTGATGAACGGCATGCTATCCCCGGCTACGTCCTGGATGGCCTGCATGACAGGCACACGGGGAGTGTACTTGATGTGATCTAGCTTTGGGGCAAGCTTGGCATCAGGTACAATGGCTGGATCAAGCCTGGCCTCGTCGCCCTTCTCGAGTAACGTCACAATGTCCAGGCTTTCTCCATGTGGAATAGCATTGGGGTGGCTCGGGGTGATGCAGTCCATATCAACCTCCTTCCGCAGAACGTGGTCGATATCCACGGCTGAGAAGTAGGCGCACGATTGCGGGAGATCATTGATGCCCACCTGCTGAGCGAACATGGCTCGCGTCCAAACATTGGCCACCTGGAGCGCGAGGGCAGCCCGGTATTTGTCCTCGTTCTTAACCAGGTATCGGATTTCGTCGTGGACAGTGATGGATAATCGAGCGTCAAGGCTGAATCGTCGTGTCAGGTAGTCCATCGCCACAACAAGGAGGTGCAAGTAGTCAACTCCTGACGACTGAATCGCCCAGTTGATCCGAGATGTCAAGTATCCGCCTTTGTTGATGAATCGTCCCATGAGTGCCTCAGTGATGCCAGCGCCTAGAACCGGCGTTCTGGGCCTCTCCTGTTCCGCAAACTCCTCCAGCTTGTTGAAGACGAACGACTCGGTACCACCCCTCCAGAAAGGTCGCTTGTATAGCGTTTTTCGGTTAGTTTTAGTTCCTTTCGTGTTGATATACAGCTTCGAAGCTGTGTCCGCCGTTTGCTTCTCTGACAGGTTAGGATCGAACTGCCGAAGCAATGTTGCCGCAAACCTCAAACCCGCGCCGTAGATACGCCCATAATTGAAGACTTTGGCATCGTTTCTTGTGATGCCCAGGATAGATGCTGTTCGTGAATGCAGATCGGTGCCTGCGGCCTTTGTCCCCTCTAGGGTCATGAAACCAACCGCATTTCCACCATGCAACTTGAATGTCGCATCGCCCACCAAGCTGGCAATCCAGAGCTCCTCCGAATCCACGTCAGCCCCCACGAAGCTGTAGCCCTCCGGGGCCTTGACCATCGCCTTTAACTCGGAGCCCACTCGGTTCTTCTTGGCGTTGCTAGCCGTGAGCCAAGTATTCTCCACGGATCGGCGGGTAATGGTACCCATCGGGATTAGTTGTGGCAGGATGAAGCCTTTGCTGTTGGCAACACTCGCCTTCCTCTCGCCTGGCTTGATATCCTCTTCGTAAACCACCATTTGCGACTTGATTCTGTCTCGCGCACTAATCCAGTATGAGCACGAAGCATTCATTTCGAGTGCCTCTTTGGCGTATGAGTACTCCGATGAAAGTGTCCCATTCTCAAAGTAAGCTAAGTAACCCTTGGCCATTGGGTTCGTGCAGCGGGAAGTTGGGCCATCCTTGTGTGGGAGCTTGAAGAAGGAATGATTTCGGTCATCTCTCAAAACCGGTTCTGTTTCGTCAAAGACGCACTGCAGCATCTGTTTTTCAATGTACTTTGCCTTTTCTGCTTGTGGAACCCGGAATGTCCAACCATACTTGTCCGACCAGAACAAAGGGTGCGTGTCCCAGCGGAGCTTTAACATCAGTGGCGCGATTCGTGTTCGCACCGTAATGCCGATGGGTGCATCGTTATTTTGGAAGAGGTCTTTGTACCATTTGGGCATCCCTGGCTTCTTTTGCCTTGCTGCAGGTCGCGGTGGGTCGTTCTTTTTCTTGCCCTTGACCATCTTGATTTCCTGGCCGGACCAGTCGAGTTGCTGCATCCAAGGGTCATTCTGCCACTGTTCTGGGTCACCCTTGATCTCCAGTGCCTTGTCTGTCAACCCAACGAGTCGTGCTAGGATAGCCTCGGAGAGCTTCTGATAGGTTGCCTCGGCGTTGGTAAGGTAGGAATCCCAAGATTCGTTGACTGGTAGAATGGAGGAGGAGAGATGGCGGAGAGCAGCAAAGCTAACAGGATGCGGGCAGACTTCGAGGAAGTTTGGGAAGACAATTTGATAGACGCGATGTGTGATGGATACGTCCGCGGCACAGTAGTCCATCAGCTCGTCCAGCTTTGCCAAGATAGCATCGCGATCCAGAACTCCAAAATCATTGCGGACGGCTTTGTCGATGGTGACGTTGAGATGGAACTTGGCCACGTCTCGCAGCGAGTTGACCGAACTTCGCTCAACCCACAATTCTTCCTCATCATGCATACCTTGATTACTCAAGAGGTCCGCAAGTTCGTGGTTTGAGGTCTGACTGGCAAACTGTTCTCTTAGCTCCCTGTTCTTCTTGTGCTTCATCCAGGTAGGTCGCTGCTGGGAGCACATGCCATTGACGGCTACGTGTAGTGACATGGTGTCTATAAATGCGTTCCTCGACTGCTTGATATCATATTCTTCCAAGACCCTGGCCCGATCGAATCCCACGTTGTGCCCAACGATGATGCGGTCCTTGGTGGGATCGCCCATGGGGATGAGCTGCCGGTCATTCTCCGTTTCGCCGAGGAGCCATGGAGAAAGCCACGCATACCATGCAGTTGGGCTCGAGGCGCATGCCATGACGGCAAATGGGCTTTCCTTCCACATGACCTCGGTATCGAAGCAGAGCATGGTCTCGTCCGGGGCATCCACCTGCTCGGTTCGCCCATCCGGATAGTATTTGGTCCAACCACTTCGGCGCACCCACTTCCGGGGTTTGGGAGGAGGGTTCGCTCGGGCGAATTCCTTGGCAGAGCTCAGGTAGGGCTCTGCGCTATCCATACCGAGCCGGTGAAAGTGTTCATCGAGAGTGCGTCCTTGCAGTGGGGGTAGATCGAATGCGATGGGGTCGGATTTGTCGGTGTTTTTGCCGAGGAGATCATGGCGGCGGAGGTGATCCTTGGAGAGCTTGACAAGTTCGGGAGGAGCGGGTTTGTTGCCATCGGGGAAAATCTGCTTGAAGACGTGGGAGCTGAGGTGTTGGATGCCAATCTCGCTGTGTCGAGCTTGCGATGGGACTAGCAAATGAATGTTAGAGACGAGAAGCTGGGTAATCAAAGCAGCATAAACATACTGGCGAGTGATTGTTGCTCTTTCAGTGTGGTTGTGTCTGCGACAGCAGCCAGCCATCGTACATGGGCACGCCAGGCATTGCGACGGAATGCTTGGTGACGGGCGATTCGGATGAAGCTGGCTGTTGAACCTCGCTGGATACTGCCAGCGGCAGGAGAAAACATGATTAGTAGAAGGACAGCGACATTACGGAGAGATAGCGATGGTTCCAGCGGTGATGGTTTCAGCAGTGCCGGAAGCGCTGGCGGGGTGCTTTAATGCTATCGCAATAGTGCTGGAGATGCGGACTTGAAGATGAATTTGACGTTTGCCATTTTAGGGGCGCCATCTGGTGGATGACGGCTTTGCAGGTGGGTCCTTGGCAACTTGGGTAGGTAAGTTTAGTGGAGAAGGAGCCATAAAGTGGAGTTGACAGGATTCCTGGGAATATTTGGGCGATCTGCCAATGGGAGGCTCCTGCCTACGCGGGGAGGTCACGGCACGTAGCGAGTCCGTCCCTCGTGGTAGTCATGGATGAAAGGGAACTCCTTTTGCTGTTCATGTCGGGGATTAAAAAAAAGAACAACCGATGGGACGGTGTCGTGATTTTCTCCGGCTTATGTCTCTTAGCTTATAGTTTTTAATATTTTAAATACCAACGAGGAAGCTGTGATTTTTCAATTAACCATGCATTGCGTGCAGTAGCGCTGCTCCAGCGTATGTGGCAAACATTCCAGAGCCACGGTAATGACTTCTGGGTTCGAGATAAGACTTGGGACGTGTACGCGGGACTTGGGCGGGGATTTTGACCAATGCTAATCGTCACAGGGCAAGTGCAAGATTTGCTAAAACCAGTTCACAGTACGACTTTGATGACATGTTTTGAGACAGAGCATTGCTACTTGAGGCGACGCTTGATGGTACGCTCGCTCGACCTCGAGGCGATGCATCGAATCGAATGCAGGGACCCCCGTTGCCGTGGCGGGTAAGCAAACCGCATCCTACCTCAACCTAGGTGTGTATGGATAGGTACGAGTGTCGGCTGCTACTGTACGAGGCACCACGTACCCGAGGAACCATCCCATCTCACCTCATATTATCATCCGACCAGGAAACCACTCAACAGGGCGGCTTTGCACACGAGACAATGTTCCTCCTCCAGAGCCAACAAAACACTGCCCCCAACACCACTCTCGCATTTGGCGCCTCTTTGTCTCGCAAGCGAGCGTGGCAATATGCACACCTCCCGAGAATCACATAGGGGGGTCTGTGCTTGTGGCACTGTGAGGCATGTTTTGGCGCTGCAATGCCGTCGGAGCAATGTACCTATCCAGTACCTCACGATGACCTGATCACGTTGTCCGTTCATATTGGCCGTCGGTCCCGTCTAACCTGTGCCTCTTGAACACATCACTTCCCCGCTGCAGCTGGACCTCGGGATAAATCCATTTCGCCAGCATCCGCCAGAGATCATCAATTAATCCATTGCCCATTGTCCTCTGCCCTTGCGGTGAAGCTCTCTCGCGACACAGACTGCTTCTTGCGTCTCTCTTCTGTCCTGGCTTTTTGCCGTTCCGGAGCCGGCGGCCGTGCCGATACCAAACACCACACTGACCCCTACCACTGAACCGCCTCCACTCTCGCACTCTGTAATCAGGCTTCCCGACCTGACGGCGGCATATCAACAATGGACCACAGTTACCTGCTGATGGACTCCTTCGTCACCCGCCTGCTGCAAGGTTAGACACCCGAGAGCCGCATCATTTCTTTCTCGTTTGCTTCCCTTTGGCCTTTTCTGCTCCTCCTGCTCCTCCCTCGCTCCCTGATGTGTCGTCGGCTCCTGACGCTCGTTTGTCGTCGACCGAACAGACAACGCAGCCCTGTTGTGGAATACAACCTGGAATACAAACCGTCCGCCGATTGCCATCTCCATGGCCAGCCGCTTCGTCTCGCCCACCGGTCAAAGCCCGGCACAGGCACAGGCACAGGCACAGGCACAGGCTGAGGCTGCCTTTTCTGGCCATGATATTGCGTCGAGCCGCCGTTGCACTCTTTGCCACCCTCGCAGCCGAGCGCCTCCTCGACCACGACCACGACCACAACCACGACCACGACCCGATCCCGACAACATCCCTCGAACACGACAGCCGCCCCGACCGCCGCAATCCCAAACTACTCGACACCCCCGGGGAATCGAGCGCGCTCTTCCGTTATCGCTCCCTCGTCGAATTTGTGGCCTCCGGAGCACCTCGTCGACCTGTGGAACATCGACGACGACGAGCTGTTAAATCTCCCCGATCCCCTCGGCACCTCGCAGCCCGGCAGCGCCTTTGTCGACGACGACCTTTCCGCGTTTGCCGAAGTCGATTTTTCCTCACCGTCAAGTTATCCTTCATTCACCGAACCAGCCGCACACCGAGCCCAGCGCCCGAGCCACAGCCAGACCCGGCCCTCAGAACAGGCTTCCAGGCCGCTGCCTTCGGCGCCGTGCCCCAGCGCCTCAACGGCCCCACGCAACCCCTCTGGCGCCTGTATCCTCAACCTCGACTTCACTGCACCTCAGCGCTCCACGACCCAACTCTCCTTCTCCACCACCGCTGGCGAGTCCCAGTCAACGTTGCAGACGTTTGATTCTTTCGACGACTCTGGCCTCTTCGATAGCCCTTCCAGTTCCTTTTCCGAGACGATGCCAGAGACACGCCGAAGGCCTCCGGCGGCCGCCCCTCACGATGCCGTGCACTCCAATAAGCGCCGCAGGACCTCGATGAATCCATCACCCCAAACGCACACCAAATCGCCCTCGAGAAGGAAGAATCAGTCCCTCACCTCCAAGGATATCGATGATTCACTGTTCGAGCCTGGCCAACCGCCCATCACTCCCGGAGCTGAAGCCCGCTCCGGTGAATTCACCACCATCGACCTGACCGAGGCAAACGAGGTGCCTGAAGATCTTAGGAAACCGGTCGAGGATAAACGCATCAAGCTCGCTGCCTTCCAGTGCGTCATTTGCATGGACGATGCTAACATCCTGACGGTAACACATTGTGGTATGTCGAGTCTCCTTGTTTTCACCTTCAATTTAGCCACTCGCCACTCGCCACTCGCCACTCGCCACGCTGTCTCATCATCTCACACAATCTCTAGGCCACCTCTACTGCGCCCAGTGCTTGCATTCATCTCTGCACGTTGAGGCGACCAAAGGAAAATGTCCAATGTGTCGTCAGAAGTTGGACATGAAGCCCCGGGAGACGTACAACAGTAAGACCAAGGGCTTCTGGCCTCTTGAGCTGAAGCTCATGACAGCCACCCGAAAAGGCAAACGCAAGGCCGACTCCCAGTCGTGAAGCTCGGGTACTTTTTCGATGACCGATCAACCTCGCGCACATAACACGCAATTTCTTAACCGGGGTCTAGACCTTCTTCACCAAGGCTCTCTTTCCTATATCCCGAGGAACTGGCTTTCTCATAGTACCCCTAGCCGACAGGGCCACTGGAATATGGTCGCTCCTTTAGGGGAGATGTGCTCTAATTATCGACGATATACGCATAGGTCGCAGCTTCATTATCACACGTTGGGAGGATGGACATGGGACCGTCCGACTCAAGATACCCAGCATTTGCATGGACAGGGGGAATCACGGGGGGAGGGGGCTTTGAATTTTATCTCACTTTGGCACACGACGGGGGTAATTCACACCGTTGCGATGTCGGCGTACGGAGTATCAAGGAGACGGTGGAAGGGGAACTCGCATGGCATGGCATATCCCCTGAGTTGGGCACACGTCAGGCAAGGAGGCGCTTCCGCATAGACTTAGAGCGTTGCAGGCAGCTCACCAGGGCATCCATGATTTGATTTTGCTATCACAAATATCCCCCATTTGCAGTATTGTGAGTCCTTTTCTTTTGTGGGATGGCAAAACGTGAATCGCTTTTTGGGTCTCTTTATCTATCTACAGTGGTGATTTATCCACTCTCCTCCACACACAACACTCTTACACGAGATTTGCCACTCGTTCCCAACGCCGCTGAAGTCTGCGCAAGATCTATCCTAACTTAATACGCACAACAAAAGTACTCTGTACCGTCTCCAAGTGAGTTCTCCGTCCCTCTTCGTTCAAACTAATGGAAGAGTCCAATGTTCTGCTGCTTGGGCTCCGGCACAACATCGTTCTCGAACTGTAACCTGTAGTTAGCTGCCTATTCCTGTAATGACCTAGATGGGATGAGCAAAATTGCTTACCTCAAGGAACCCTGTTGCTGCAATAATAACCATCAGCCCTTCAGCCAACTCCTCCACTCGCAAGTCAAGATCGTCGTTGGCAGTGCCGCTACCGATACCCGCGCTGCGCTTGAGGGTGTGCGTGACGAGCATACGGTGATCGGTGAGGAACCGGCGACCCTGAACAACATTGTGACTACCACGGCTCACGAGCGCGGCGCCGACGATGCGGACCATCTGGGCGAGTAGGTCGTAGTGCTGCTCGAGGGCGCGCGGATTGGACCCGTTGGTTTGGAGCTCAGGGTCCGCCGCAAAGAGGCCAGAGAGGTCGAGCGCGCGGAAGAGGTTTGAATGGAGGAGATATTTGGCACCGGTACGAGTCTGCGAGAGCTCCAGGAGTAGTGCGAGACGCGCATTCTGGTAGTTCTGCTGCTCAGAGAGGCCTATGTTTGTTTGGAACTGTCAGTGAACGAACAACCTCGCAAGTTTCAACTGCGTAAAAGCGTACCTGATGTGAAGACCTCATGCCATTCTTGCATAATATTTCGTAGCGAGTCCACCATAATGCCAATAAAGTTGAGTCGGTTCAACGTCTCGACAACATGATCGTCGCTCTCTTGCCGACCTATGCTGACCAAGGCGTTTAGGAGGATCAGGGCCGCTGTTTGGCACTCTGCCTCACCGCCATAGGCATCATCGCAAATGACGTTGATGAGCCTCTCTCCGTAAACCTGGATCGTCTTGATGGTCTTAGGGCGGTTGGAGGTCAACGGACCCTGGTCTGAGATGCCGGTCAAGTAGCGGTAGCAGATACCGTAGTAGACTGACCTCAGTTCTGGAGTGCCAGCCCACTTGCCGATTGCTTGGAGGCAGATCTGGAAGAGCTGGTACAGTTTGTCACTGATCAGGTTACCGATAGCCTGGCCATTCTTGTCGCCCTCTGATGCCGACAGGTCGAGCTTGAAGAGGAGAATCTTGGCAAGTCTCGCTAATTCGATCGCTTCCTCAGGTCGCTCGGATGCGAATGCCTCGAGACTTGGGAGAATTGACTGAAGCGCCTGCAGGAAGAAGGAAGTCTGTGCTGTACCCTTGAAGTCATTGGACTCTATCATGACCAACAACAGCTTGGTCCAAGTCCTGAGTACCTTAAGGCTCTGGGTACCAAGCTGCTTTTGTCGGTTCGATGAGATGAGGTACTCCAGGATCATGCCTTCCTCCCTTTCAAGAGCTGTCAAATCCTGGGCTGCAATCAGTGTGCCCGAGCCTTGCGACTCGCCACGCTTCAGAAGCAGGATCTCCTTAACGCGATCAATGTTGTAGATCGAATTTGAGTCGACGTCGATCTCCAAACACACAGACAAATCGATGTCCTTATAGAACTGGAGTGGGGGCAGAGGAATATCCCAAACGCCCTCTGGGAGTAGGAAGTCGTACAGGTCAAAGATGGTTGGGATCTGGATAGGGGTGTTGCTTTCCCCAATAATTTGCCCATTTAGAGCCTCGAAAATTCGGCGCTTGATACTGGGCATGCGGTTCTGTGAGATGCTGCAAAGCTCCATCGCGATATATTCCAAGCCCATGCTTCGCAAGACTAAGAAGTCAATGAGAGCGATCGCACCGTCCGTCATGGGAAAGTGAACCATGGTCACATTCTCTCCCTCCCAGGGAAGCTCTGGGTTGATCACCACCTCACGGAGAAGAAGGTGGAAGAGGATCTCGTTTTCGCGTAACTCATCAATCACGACTGGCGCTGAAAGGGGCGAGCTCCAAAGGATGTGGAGGATACGCATCACGCGTGACTTGATGGCAATAAGCCATTGTCGCATTCCCTGAGCATCACTGGAGGGAGCCTCTAGGAGGAGTCTCAACAAGGTATGGAATAGGGACGTCCTATCGGTAAATGCTCCTTTGGAATCGATTGAGAGAGAGTCGACTCCACATTTGAAACCAAGCAGCAGATGTGCGATGGTAGGCTTCCTGGGGGTTTCCTGCAGACATTGGTACAAAAAGTCAAGGATGTAAATTTTGGTGACGTAGGCTGGCGATTCTGCCTCTCTTCCGGATTCAAGAGGGGTGACAAGTTCAGAAACGAAGGAGCGGGAAATCGCCTCATGTTCGCCGTTTGCTTCAAGAGCAACAATCGCCTTGTTACGATGGGCATGTCGGCTAGAACCTGACCAGATGGCGGTGATTTTGGACGAGGATGACATCTTTTCGAGCAGCTTCAGGCACGCAAGAGTAACTTCAGGGTGCCCGATGCCGCAGTAGTTGCCAAGGTCGACGACAAGATTCAACCTGGTAACTAGCCCATCCTCAAATGAGGCAAACGCTGCGTTGGCCACGGGGGACCGGCGCTGGTTTGACTGAAGTTTGATGATGGGCCGGACAAGCTCAAGGTAGGTGGCTTGAAGATCGAGAACTTTCGTAATGACCTCGACGGCACGGAGGATTCCGAGAATGAGTGGTGAGTCAGGGGCAGCGTTCCCAACATCAACAGGTTCCTGGTGGATGGTGTTGAAAAGCGCTGTCATGACTTTGTCGTTAAACATCCACTCCATTACCCTGGCGAACGGATGCATCCTAACATATGTCGCGAGGTCGGTTGTGGAGATGACAGAGTCGACATTGATGCTTGTTTCGTTCGCCATGACGATAAGGTCCTCATTGAAGGTGGCCAGGGAGGTAAGGATAAATTCCAGGCAGCTAAGTCGGAGCACGCGTGTCTGGTGTGCATCCTGGAGGTCGTTTGCCTTCGAAGAAAAGACGAGGCCCATGACGAAATCCACATAAACTTCAATTCCTGGCATACGGAACACTGATCCAAGGGTTTCTGGAAACGGTAACCCATCATTCAGAGGACTGCTGTCAATGGCTGGGCACACTAGCACCAGTAGGAGCTGAATAAATGATTCAGGATCTTCAAAGCCGTTGCTAATCTCGTCGAAGATGCGATCCATTGACACAGTGGGCGACAGCTGGGCTTGGCGGTGAGGGCCTGTTGCTGGAGCGGGCGCATAGCCTCCTGCAATCCAGATGTCCAGACAATTCCACATAACGTGACCTTCCTGGAGAGTCTTCCTGGCCATCAGCGCCTTCAGCGCCATAAAGGTGCATCCGCGCAATCGAGGGGGAATTGGACTGCTGGCGAGTTCGTACAGGGTTTCGACCAAGTTGTAGTTAGGGTTGTGAAGAAGGAATTGTCTCGTGGTTTCACTTTCGCTTGCCAGCTTCGACATCAGACGAAGATAGCACTCAAGCATCATGGCCGATTCGGGCTCGGTCTCCGCTTGGTCGCTGGTCGGTTTGTCACCACGGAATCTTGATTGGGGAGTCTGAGTCGGTTTCTGCCTAATCTTTCCAGAGAAGAAATCTAGTTCCCTGAAGATCTGCGCCCATGTCAAGGATTGAGATCTTCTCATCTTTCCAGAGGAATGGTGACCCTCGTCGATGAGAAATTCATGGGAGGCGGTGGCACACTCCTCATTCTCTGATATGGCTTGAAGCATCTCGCAAAACGCAGTGACCAAAGGTGTTGAGGCCCTGCGGGAAGCCCAATGCATGAATCCAGCAAGATTACTTTCAGGATCGGACCAGAAGTTCATAGCTGCCTCGGGTCGCCCCTCGTATGAATAGGCAATGATGAGCAAGAACCGTTCCAAATCCAAATCTTGTTCGTGAGCTTGGCTCAACTGGCGTTGTTCGTCCTCCTCGACGCGAAGCTTTCGGAGGACATCGGGCAAGTTCGAGATGAATGCATCGACAAAGACCTCGAGCTGAGCCATGAGACACACTTGGAAGAAGTCGGAGAATTGAACCGCGTCGGCGGCAAGAGCAGGAGATTTTCGCTGAAGCCACTTGCGCATACCTGCTCTCACGGGGTCATGCCAGTCTGGAGACTTGACATCGGCCGCAATGGAGAGTAGGAAATCAAAAGCGCCATCTTTTAGGGCCTCCAAAAACTGTTTCGACCGTTGACGGTCCTCTGGGTTACTGTTAGCCGATGTCGATTGTAATCCACGAGACACTTACCCTCATCTAGATCCGTATGAGGTGGGATTGCTGCCTCTGGGGGGTCGTCCACATAGAAGCCGCTGTATTCCGCGAGCCACCAAGCCCGAAATGCGGCTTGGAGGTAGGAGAGCGTCCATGGTGTTTCATCGGTGGGAAAAAGGCTGCTATGCAACTCTCGAGCCTTAATCAAGTCGTAGCCACCCTCAGCTGAGCCGAAGACCGATATGTAGGCTCCAACCGTTGGCATTAGATGGACTTTAGTATACGTTAGTATGCGCCGAGTTGCACCAGATTGGGAAGCATTTACCTAGCAAAGCATCGTATTTGTCAAGTCTCTTCAGTGCGGAGACGAATTCCATGAAGTCTGAGGTTGATGCCTGTCTCATTTCCACACTGCGGCAGAGTATGACTCCAAGGAGCTCATGCTGCTGCATCAAGCTGACGCGAGAAAACTCGACCGTCTCCATTTCCTCAGAAATCCGACCTGGCCCAGCTTGACCAAGAGTTTGAGCAGCTGCAATCTTGTCCGCTAGCTTTTGTAGCCACGCCTTGATCTCTTTCATCGCAGCCATACACCGAGGCACGATGCGTTTGGAAGCAACTGCACCCATGGCGGGCTGGAGCAATCGCTCTGCCACATAGAGCTTGATTCCTTCTAACGCTTCCGAGTCTGCCAGCTCTCCATCCAGGCCCTCAAGTTCTAGGAGAAGGCGTACGGCATCAAGAACGTACTTGCGCTGTTGGTGGAATCTGATGATGCCGCATTCGAGTAGGGATCGACCTAGAGTGGAGGGATCTTCTTGTGATTCAAGGAGGCATCGCGTCGCTTCGAGTTCGTCAATATCGACTTCGTCGGAAAGGGTAAGCGCATCTTGTTGGAAGTTTTCGTTTATCGAGTATTCGTCGCCGTCAATGACGACCTTGCCTGTCGAGAATTATTAGCCTTGATGTTTGCCTCTTCGCGAAATAGACATCAATACCAGTCTTGACCACATTACGGCTGTTATCGCTTCGTGGTGGCTTCGTCCAAAACCTCCCAAGCTCTTTCTCAAAGACCTGCACGAGGAACTCGTTGTTCAGCGCCTCAGCGCCATCGATGCGACCTTCACGTAATGAAAGAAGCCCTTGGTGGAAAGCTTGGAGGGCATCCAGTGCTGTGATCTCGGCCATGTTGGCGGTTTGGGACTATCGCATGTTGGTCGAAGAACGAATGGCCTCCGAGGGATGCAAGCTGCGCAAGACAGCACCGCGGTGCGTACAATTCGTGGATTCGCGGTCTCTTTGATGATTGCTGGCGGTCGCGAATTTGAGATTCTGCAGCCTTGTTGCCTGCACCCCGGCCAGTTAATGATGTCTGAGCTTTTGATTGGCCGTCACGGCGGAAATCGAGATGTTGCGGCCCGAGATAAACAAGTTAGCTGTTGGGCGGTGAGAATTCTGCCACCCAGCTTGTTTACGGTGGTGGAAGCTCCTAGAGCTCATCAACACCAGGCCGAAGTCCTAGGCAACGATCGTGTTTCCGAGCAGTCAAAATCCGGCGCATCGGCAGAATGTCGACAAATTACGGTGGCCGGTAGTTTTGTTTTAGATTATGGACGAGCTGGCCAGTTTCCATGCTGTCTCCTTCCTCTTTCAATTCCTTGTGACCTACTAAGAAACCGGCTTGAGCTCCCTGAACGGGACCTGTATCTCCATCGCCCCTAAGCTCCATGTTGAGCTCGAAACGCTTCCATAGATCGAATTGGAAGCATCTCGCGAGGGCAAAGCTCTCCCCACGTAAACAAGATGGCGTCCTTTCACAAGCCCAACGTGATGAATCTGGCGCGTATGTCATTCAATCTCACCCCGCATGGTATTAGTATTGACAATGTCTTAGATGATGTGAAATCCGGATCATTAAAGGATAGAGAGAAGGCCGTGGATGGTAGGACTCGCATCTAGACTCTAAGACTTTCGTTGAGTTAACTTCGCATAGAGTTGGCACATCTCTTGAACCCGCGCAACCGCTCGGCCAACCTGTGAGTCTCTGCCATGGCTCAACCAAACTTAGTGTTTCTGATGGTTGTTTTTAGCTCCGATCTTGGCGACAAGAGTTATCATGAGATTTTCGAAGCCATCTTCAGCTTTGTCTTGCGTGAAAAGCCAAATTACTACGACAAGCGAAAATCGCAAGCAACATCCAACGCCGCTGCGTCACGACTATCGAAATGCGCCGTAGCTGTGAGGATGGCGGCAGGGCGTAGCGTCTCTAAATTGGGGCGAAAAACATTGCTTGCCATTATCGATCACATCACCCAAGTACTGCCAGGCCCAAATGACGACTATGTGCCGCCGCTGTTGCAAGACTACGTCAAAGCCCTGACTGAAGTGCTCTCAAGGCAAGCGCATGTTGAACTTCTGTCTAGAAAAGGCGGCCAGGCTTGGGAGATTTGCGTCAATTTCTACCTTGATGTTGCCCTTCATATACTTCCCGATGAAGGAGAGAACTCCCTTCCAATACTATCACGGGCATCTCCAGCTCCTGGTTCAACCATTGGCCGTTCAACAGGCCGCTCAACCCCCTCGACCCAAAGCCAAAAGCGAACTGGGCACGGAGAGGGTGGTCCTCTCAAGGACGTCCTGGAAGGATTATACAATTTGGTCATGGCTGCCAATGCGCCGCTATTACGTCGATTCCGGGACGTTGCCCAAGTTGTCCTCAGAGTCTTGGGGATGAAGCAGCTGAGTCTTGGTTCGATACAGACTCTGGGATTTTCCATCATCAATGTTATCTTCTCGGCTACCCATGCGGATGATTTGACATACGCAAACACTTTGGTCAAAGACCTCTTGCCGTTGATGAGTTACTGGTGGAGGTCCGAGAAAGTGTCGCAAGACGAAGTTATCAGGGCCCTCAGAATCGAGATATCGAGGAGCATCTTCATCACACGCCTGCACATTGAACACTCGGCACTCGATTCTCCAGATGATGCCGTTCAAAGAGATCTCGAGGACTTGGCAGAGAACCTCTGGGTTGAATATTCAAAACGTGGCGAAGCGTTTCGACTGCAGTTGAGCGACATTACATTCTCATCATCCAGCCTCCCCCCCTACTACCCGCAGTTGCTGCAGTTTGGACTCCGGTCGCATAACCTGTATGGCGAAGGCCACTGGGCACTAGTCGAAAACCTGGGGTTCTTGGAACGCATCATGATCCTTTCTCACGAAAAGAGTTCAGGAGCTGCTCCTGGCATTGAGGAGCAACCACGTAAAAGGCGTCGTCTCCGTCAGGATTCTAGCCGTGTGAGGCTCAAACTGAAGGCCGTAGATATTGCAATACGGCGAACCGCTCTGCAAGTGGTTCCCTTCATGCTTGCCACTGATTCATTCGGGCGCGATGAGCTGATTGACTTGTTGCCGGATCTCTTTGCCCTGGCTGGCGACAAGAACTCTGTCACCGCTTCCTGGGCTCTTATTGCATGTGCTAGGTATTGCACATCTTATGCCCCCATTATGAGCCTGCTCTCTGACCTTTAATAGTTGTGCATTATGCCCTGAAACCCGCCATGACCAGGGAGACACCTGGAGACAGCTGTGGCATCTGGCTACTCGGTCAATCGGCTTGCCAGGGACTAGCCGGGCGGCCTGTGTCTTGTTGCATGCCATACTTGAGGCAGATGTCTTACCATATCATTCAATCTCGGGGGACATCAACAACATTGTAACGACAGCAGACGTCAACGGTCCAGGGACTCTATGTGATGCCTCAATCGCGTTGATGCTTCATGTGCTGCACATTCGCAATTCCAGAATCCCAAGTGCAAGCCAGAGCACGTGCAACCACATCATCAGATGGATTTTCCTTCGCTGGAATCCAAGTATGTCTCCCTATTCTGTTATGTGATCGAGTCTGACCCATCTTGTAGGCGAAGCGACATATGCTTCTTATCATTCAATCCACGTCCGGCCCCTTGATCTTGTGAACCTGCTCCGGGCATGCTGCGGGACGCAAGCTCTGGCTGCAGGGGCCCAAGATACTGTTCCAAGAGGCACCCTTGGCGAGACCTGGAAATCCTCTCGCGAAATCGAACCGTTTAGTCGATACACGCTCCTTCTCAAGGACAGGCGACAGAGGAATCCGGATGAGGGACGTCATGGTTCTTCGCAGATCAATATGCCGACACCAATCATCGACCCCAGCACCATCTATGCCTCAAAGAAGCTGATGCTAGAGCTCTTTTATCCCAAGCTTGGGGAATTAACTGAGCTTTGTACCTCTTGGACCAAGAAGACAAACGAAGGGGGTATTCAAATTTCTTTGGATCGATTTCAAAGCCTTCTCTCGGCTTGCCTGATAGGTGCAATGCTCCTGCCCCAAATCGGCGACCTCAATTCAACACAGTCGTCATCAGCTGAGTCAACGATAATGGATATTATAGAGAAAGGTGTGGATGCTGCGCTCGACTCCGTCGAACCGCCTGCTTTCATCGAGTTGATTCTTCGAACAATTCGGCCCTTAATACCTGATCTCAGTACCGCAAGCTTGAACAGGATGCACGAAGACGACATCGGACTTTTGCATTTGTTGGCAAAGATATGGAGCTTGATCGAACAGAAGAAGGCTCAAAACACATCTGGAGATCGCGTGGACCTGATGGATCTCGACGACGAATTTGATTCACAAAGTAGCAGGACAAGCTCAGCTTCCAGTCCTAGCACTGTCCCACGACTGAACGCTCAGATGTCTACAGATCCTCGTGCATTCTATGCCGATGCCAAGACCCGATTGATCCTTTTGTCCATCATCGACGAAGATGTCAGTCAAGTTGGCCACGTGCCTGATATCTATGTCGATCTTCTCTTGGAAATGACGGATGACGAGCTTCTGACGTGTCAAAAGCTTTTAATTGAGCTATTCAACTCCGATCTGGTCGTCACTCTCGACAGTGCCTTGGGTATTATTCAGAGAATCGGAGAACTTGTCAGTCGGTTGGACTACCAATGTTGTGAAGTGGCATTGAGTACTTGTATCAGTGTCATTGACGGGCTCCACCGTGTTTGGCTCAATGACAAGCATGATCTTGCGGATAGCGTTGGTGATTTATACAATCACTTCGTCAAAGTTTGCTTGACGTCGAACATATTTTCACCAAACGCGCAGGTCTCAATGGTAAAACTTCTGTTCACTCTTCTCCGAGCAGACTCAGATTATGGCAAGGACCTTGGAATTGACTCCTGCCGAACGTCACTCCTATACATACTCAAAAACGGACCGATGGTTGTTAAGTATGCAATTGCTGAAAACATTGCCGACGTTTTCGACCTCTACATCCTTATGCTTCACGACGAGGTATTCGTGGATGTGCTAGACAGCTTACCCACCGATCCCAAGGACGCTGCCGGTATCGCTTTTCGATTGCTGGTTCTGTCCCGCTTAGCGTGCCGGTGGCCAACACTGCTCCGCAGATGCACATATCACATCTTTGAAACGCCAGGAAAAATTGCCAATTCCACAGATTATGCGACCCGCTGCTTGGCTGACGTCTCTAACACGCTGCAGCTGGAGTCTCCCAGAGTACTCTTTCGCCTGTTCTCTCGCCAGCTCTTATATACGTGGCTTGAAAACGACCCGGTTGAGGATATACCATTCGCCATTTTTGGGTTTAGTAGTCTGGAAGACCTTCTTCGATCAGCACAAGCCGAAGCCATTGGGTTAACAGTAATGCGTGGACAAGATGAGACCTCCGCAGAGCTTGCCCGACTACTCGGAGTGACTGAGCGCGAGTTGATACGCCGAAATTTCACTACGGCTGTTGCCTACAGTATGATGTTCGGAGACTTCATGGGAGGCTCCGACAAAGGGAGGGGTGAGGAGTATATCAGGAAGTTGCTTGGCAAAACGGGCTATGGGGAAGCAGTTTATATCAATTTCGTTGATATTGTGGCTCTTTTCTTCGACCTCATCGACCAAGACAACGCAGTGGAGAAGATCTTTGGCAGGTATGCCAACCTGGAGTATGCAAGCAAGATTATGAGAACGATTAAAGGGATTGCCTATTCCCCCACAACCCTTCCAGCCAATCAACAGCCGATGTTCAAAGCAAAATATCTCATCCACGAAATCTTTCGCCTCTGTCAAACCACGGAGTTTCAGTTCCATGAACTGTGGACGCCTGCTTTGGTGGTATCGGTTGCCAGAAAACTTTTCAACACTGTCCATCCCGCTCTGGGACCCCTACACGCCTGTGCTGTTCTGCGGAAAGTTAGATTTCTCATTTCTCTAGCCGGACCTGTTGCTCTCGAGTCATACCCCTTGGAAATGCTGCTGAATTCTGTCCGCAAATTCATTGTGGACTCAGAATGTGCGGATGATGCTTTGGGGATCAGCCAGTACCTTCTGGCTGAAGGATCTAAGCATATGATTAACACGCCCCCTTTCCTTGCCGGATACGCCTTATCAACGTTGGCCTCTCTCAGAGTTTTTCTCGAGTCAAGTCAGGCGAGTACGACTCAAGAGAGCATGTTCAAGGCCACAATGAACAAGGCACAAAAATTCCATGGATGGTTCAGCAAATACCTAGAAGACTATGACTCCCCAGGTTTCAAAACGATTGAGCAAAGCAAAGCCTTCAAATCTATAACTCAGTCCGCAGCCCGCATTCGATCTTCCGGAAATGCTGAACGTGGTACGTCTGAGAGTAAGCTCCTACTAGATATCCTCGAAGATGGGAGTTCGGATCATCAACTTCTCAATGATTCATCCCGCCAACTCGCCCTTGGACTACTTTGTGGGGACTTCAGTATTCCAGTGTCAAGTAGGGAAGATATTATCGAAACTGATCAGGATGCGACGAAGCATGCCGCCGCCATTTGGAAGAGTTGCAACACACAAAACCTGAGCGACGAGTACCTGTCATGGGCCGGTCGAGTTGTTGGGCGGTATTTCTCGGCTTCTGGAGAAATCCCGACAGATATCCTCCGCGAATCTCATCTGGCTCAGTACCATAAGATAGCCCCCGGACCTAATGGGTCAGAGATGGGACTATTGTATCTGCTTCAAGATTTGACTTCGAATCCGGACTCTTCAACAGCGGGCCTGGCTGAGGCTGCCTTGAGAACTGCAGTCTCTCAAGCTGCATTTCATGAAGATGAACAGCTGGGGGTGGCCTGCCAAAGGAGTCTCTCCGAGTCTCTTTTTCTCACGTCCCAGTGGGGCACATACAGTTCCCCGCCATCTGATAAAGGAACAGAGGCGTCATCGACGAGTGATCAAGACGTGTGGTCGGAAGAAATCACGTCCAAGAACTGGCTTCCACAGTTGAGTGCCCACTTAGCCCAGTCTGTCAGTGACCCGACTATTCTCTCCGTCTTGTCGCCCATATTGGCCAAAGTGGAGGACTTTGCAGAGGACGCATTTCCCTTTGTAATACACCTAGTGCTCTTCTTCCAATTGAACCAGCAGCAGACATTGAAACGTGCCTTGTCTGGTGCTTTGAAGGGCTGGCTCCAGTGCACGGTTCCAGCTGCCAAGGACAATCTGAAGCTACTTATCAACACTCTTCTGTATCTTAGGACGCAGGAGTACCCTAAGGAGACGTCGATAGCTGACAGATTGAATTGGTTAGACGTCGACTATGGATTGGTATCAGCGTCAGCATCACGATGCGGAATGCACAAGACAGCATTATTGTTTGCGGAACATGTTTCTTCTGAAACATCTCGGCCTTCGCGACGATCTTCTGCAATCAGGGAGACCGACATCAGCGAAACTTTACTCACAATCTTCGAGAACATTGATGATCCTGACGCCTACTACGGCTTGCCAGAAGAAGCGAGTCTTTCAAAGGTCTTAGCCCGCGTCGAGTATGAGAACGACGGACCAAAGAGTCTTGCTTTCCGAGGTGCTCAATACGACAGCAACATTCGCCTCAGAAACCCAATGTCCGAGTCCGATGGCCAGTCTTTGGTTAATGTCTTGAGTACACTTGGCCTGTCTGGTTTGTCAAATTCCCTCCTTCAAACACAGCAAAGTCTAGAGACCACCCCCGAATCCTTGGAAAGTACTTTCAGTACTGCAAGGAAGCTAGAGATTTGGAATCTTCCTGCTCCAGCAACCGATAATCACGCCGTTACCGTCTACAAAGCATACCAGAGCATCCACCGAGCAACTGATGTTACCTTCATCAGATCAGCCGTACATGACGGTTTCAGCCGTACAATGAGAAGCCTCAAGGCACATGGACTTAATGCTACAGCTCTCAGAAAGCGACTAGGTGCCTTGGCTTGTTTGACAGAACTCGATGATATACTGGGAGTCTCCGATACTGCGGAGATGGCCAACCTTCTGAGCAAATTCAAGAATAGGAGTGAATGGATGAGAAGAGGACTGTAAGTAGCCTCGTCAAGGGGGTTTGATCAGTCAAGATGCTAACCTCTACTAGATACGACAGTGTAAGCCAAATTTTGTCTTGTCGTGGAACGGCGATGAGCATGCTCAGCCAACGAAGTGCTCTTCAAACCAATATTAAGCTGTCGACTGCCGTGGCTAGACAAATGGAAGTTGAGTCGATGATTACAGCCTCTGGGATTTATCGATACCACCAAGCGACCCAGGAGAGTCTCAATATCTCCACCGGCCTCACCAACCTCATCGCACCTTGCGCAGATTTGGACCTGCATGTTGATGCAGCTATTCAGATCGAGGCAGCCAACTCACTCTGGGACTACGGAGAGATGAGTACGTCGATTCGAATGCTCCAGGGAATTGACAGAGATTCCTCTCTCAGAAAGCAAACCATCCCTGTTAGTCGATCCGACCTACTCTCTAAAATTGGGTTCCAGGTCTCCGTTGCTCGGCTTGAGAAGCCCCAGGATATCCAGAAGAAGTACTTGGAGCCAGCGCTCAAAGAACTCAAGGGGAAGGGTGAGGGTCGTGAAGCGGGGTTGGTTTTCCATCAATTTGCCACGTTCTGTGATCAGCAACTTCAAGATCCAGACGGTTTGGAGGACCTGACCAGACTTCAAAATTTGAAAAAGGCCAAGGGGGACGAGGTGTCAGAGCTGAAGTCCTTGATATCTAGTACAAAGGACACGCAACTCAAGGCACGTTACTCGCATGTGCTGAACAAAGAGAGACAGTGGCTAGATCTGGACGAACAGGAACTTCGCCGAGTCGAGCAGACACGAAGCGAATTCGTGCGCCTGAGTCTTGAGAATTACCTCCTATCTCTCATCGCCTCCGATGAACACAACAACGATGCTCTGCGGTTTACAGCGTTGTGGCTTGAGCGATCAGAGGAGGAGGCTACCAATAAGGCAGTCATGCGCCATCTCTCTCAAGTACCAACCAGGAAATTTGCCGGCCTCACGAACCAACTTACATCACGACTCCAAGACCAGGATAGTACATTTCAACAGCTGCTGATGGAGCTGGTGTACAACATTTGTGTGGACCACCCCTACCATGGCATGTACCAAATCTGGTCCGGAACCAAGGCCAAAGCTCAACAGAAGGATGAAGTGGCAGTCCGGCGTGTCAAGGCAACCGATCGAGTGGCCCATCGACTTGCTTCTACAAAGTCGGTCGCGGATATCTGGGTGTCCATCGACAAGACAAGCAAGTACTATCACGGCCTCGCAATGGACAGGAACCCCAACAAGTACAAGTCAGGGGCAAAGGTGTCACTGAAGGAGTCTTCAGCAGGCCACAACCTGGTCAACTGCCTGGCCAGATACAAAATCCCCTCTCCGACAATGCACATCGACCTCTCAGCCACGAAAGACTACTCGAGAGTGCCAATCATATCGAGACTGGACCCTACGATGTCAATTGCTTCTGGTGTGAGTGCACCGAAAATTATCACCGCTCTCGGAAGCGATGGCGTGCGTTACAAGCAGTTGGTCAAGGGAGGACATGATGACCTGCGGCAAGACGCCATCATGGAGCAGGTGTTCTCCGCCGTTTCGTCGCTGTTGAAGCTCCACAGAACCACTCAACAGCGTAGCCTTGGGATTAGAACCTACAAAGTCCTCCCGCTTACCGCGTCCTCTGGATTGATTGAGTTTGTTCCCAACACTATTCCGTTGCATGAGTTCCTCATGCCTGCACACGAAAGATACTACCCCAAGGACCTCAAGGGCTCCCAGTGCCGGAAGGAAATCTATAATGTACAAAGCCGGACGGTGGAAACCCGCATGAGCACGTATCGCAAGGTTACAGATAAGTTCCACCCGGTGATGAGATACTTCTTCATGGAGAACTTTGTGGACCCCGACGATTGGTTTGTCAAGCGATTGGCATACACAAGAAGCACCGCAGCCATATCAATGCTTGGCCACGTCCTGGGTCTCGGCGATAGACATGGGCACAACATCTTGCTCGATACCAAGACGGGAGAAGTTGTGCACATTGATCTTGGTGTGGCTTTCGAGGCTGGTAGGATCTTGCCAGTTCCAGAGCTGGTGCCTTTCCGACTTACCAGAGATATCGTCGACGGTATGGGGATCACCAAGACTGAGGGAGTGTTCCGTCGTTGCTGTGAATTCACGCTGGATGCTTTGCGAGAGGAGCAATACTCGATCATGACCATCTTGGACGTGTTGCGGTACGATCCCTTGTATACCTGGTCGATTTCCCCACTGCGGCTCGCCAAGCTTCAAAAAGCAAGACACATCGACGACGGTGGACTGGACGATGGAGAGCAGAGCGAAGCGGAGACGAAGAAGGGCAAGAAGGCGGCTGGACATGTCAACGAGCCATCTGAAGCAGACCGCGCCCTGGAGATTGTGAGAAAGAAGCTGTCCAAGACTCTCAGTGTGACGGCGACGGTCAACGATTTGATCAACCAGGCAACGGACGAGCGAAACCTGGCAGTTTTATATTCCGGTAAGTCGGATCGATGGCTTGGTACGTGACAATGGCTGACAGATGGATACAGGATGGGCTGCGTATGCGTAGAGCCGATATCTGGATACTGGCTGAGGTTGAGGTTGAGGTTGAGTGGCATCGTCGTCGCATCGGTTGGCGACGGCATATGCAAGCCGCGAGCTTGATGATGCATGATGCCGCACAACTGCCAGGTCCTGGTGTGGTGCATGGTATTTTGGGATGCCACGCCATATCCATACTACGTAGTACAGGGGACATGTTGTCGACGGCTGGGGCGTGTATTTGTAATATATCTGTCAATATGTGGATGCCGTAGCAAGAAAGCTGGCGCCCGGAGTTAAGAAGGGATGCTTCGCCCAGGGCGTTTAGCTCCACCGAATTCCGTTATCTTATCGCGCCTCAATGCCAGCCCATCTAGCCCATCTAAGTGACATAACCACCCCAGCTCTTCTCTTGTGCATCCAACCTGCTCCCAATCCCGCCATCGCCGACTCCCTCTTCGCTCTACGCCCAGCCATCCTTTTCACCCGCAAGGCAGCAGGACAAAGGCAACGCACCAGCGCCATCGTACCAAACCGCACCGCCGCAAATCTGCCAGCCCGCGCCGATTGCTCGTGAAGCCGAGGCCTGCGTGACAGCTCGAATAAGGTTGTTCCAGGCCTCCGTCGCTCCGTCGCTCCGTTGCTCCATGCAATCCGCCCCAGCCGACACGACCTCCCCCTCCCGGCGTCGTCCGCGCCTCGACTCCTCCTCGTCCTCTTCCTCGCCGTTGGCCGTCTCGAAGCGTCCCCGCTTCTCCGACACGCCCGTCATGGCCAGCGCCAAAGCGCGGGGCAAGCTCCCCGAGACCGTCGACATTACCAAGAAGACGGCCTTCCAGCCGTACGCCGGCGCCAAGAAGCTCGTCATCAAGAACCTGCGCGCCCCGATTAGCCGCGATGCCCAGGTGGCCGAGTACTACGCACGGACGGACAAGGAGCTCGAGGGGGCGCTGGAGGCTGTCTTTGCGGGGAGGAAACCGGACGTCCCGCTCGAGCGGCTGTATCGGGGTGTCGAGGATGTGTGTCGGAAGGGCGACCCGGGCAAGGTGTATAAGCTGCTTAAGGACAGGGTTGAGGTGCACTTGCAAAGGGTTGTCCATCCCAGGATCCAGCGAGATGGGGGCATATCAAATCTCGATACGCTGAGGAGCGTCCTGGCGGAATGGAAGACCTGGAATACTCAGACGGTACGTTCTGCCCGGGTGGGTTCGTGCTGTTCATCGGCTAACGGGACTCTAGGTGTTGATACGATCGACATTCAGCTTTCTGGACCGGACATATCTCCTCCGCGAGGGTCTTCCCTCAATCAACGACATGACCATCACCCAATTCCGGAGGACCGTCTTTCCATCCCAAGCACTAGTCTACGAGAACTCTGCTGGGAGCAAAGCTGTCGCCGGGATGTGCGAGCTAATCGAATACGACAGAAGGGGCAACGACCAGATGGACGCGGCGCTACTCAAAGACTCGATTCGCATGCTGTTCGTCCTAGGCGTATACACCAAGAACTTTGAGCGCGTGTTCCTACAACAGTCAGAGGCGTACTTTAGAGAATTCGGAGAAGCCTGGAGCACCTCGAGCCTCAAGGACTACATCCTGGTTTGCAAGAGGCTCCTCAACAAAGAGGATTACCGATGCATTGCGTTTAACTTCGACAGCACGACAGAGAAACAACTCATGGACTCTGCGCATTCTACCTTGATCGACCACTATTCGGACAAACTATTGAATGGTGGTAGTTTATCAAAACTCTTGTCAGACAAAGAAGTCGAGTCTATGAAGGCGCTATATGACTTGCTGAAGCTATCAAACATCCAGAAGAAGATGAAAGCGCCTTGGGGCGACTACATCAGAGCGACGGGAGCTGCTATTATTAGCGAAAAAGCACGGGGCGATGAGATGGTCCTTCGCCTATTAGAGCTGCGACGATCCTTGGATCTCATGATCCGAGATGCCTTTGGCAAAGACGAAGACTTCCTTTGGGGCATGAGGGAGGCGTTTGGTAAATTCATGAACGACCGAAAGGTTGCCTCATGTTGGAACACGGGAACCTCCAAGATCGGAGAGATGACGGCCAAATACATCGATATGCTACTCCGTGGTGGTCTTAAAACTCTACCGAAGGAGCTTCTGTCGGACGTCAAGGATCGCGCAACGGCGGAGAAGGAAGGCCAGTCGAGTACAGGCGACGAGGATGCTGAGCTGGATCGGCAACTAGACCAGGCACTCGAGTTATTCAGATTTATCGAGGGCAAGGATGCCTTTGAGGCCTTCTACAAGAAGGACCTCGCCCGGAGGTTGTTGATGGGACGAAGCGCAAGTCAGGATGCGGAGCGAAACATGCTGACGAAGCTTCGGGGCGAATGCGGTTCTAACTTCACCCATAACCTAGAACAAATGTTCAAGGACCAGGAGCTTGCTAGGGACGAGATGGAGTCGTACAAGCAGTGGTGCCAGGGCAGTGTGGAGCGGAGGACGCCCTTGGACCTTCAAGTCATGATCCTCTCAGCGGCTGCATGGCCAACATACCCAGATACCAGGCTCAACTTGCCCGATGAGGTGGCCACCCAGATCGAGCGATTCGACCAGTACTACAAAAACAAGCACACTGGGCGAGTTCTGACCTGGAAGCATTCGCTTGCTCACTGCGCCATCAAGGCGACCTTCAAGAAAGACGTGAAGGAGCTCCTCGTGTCAGCCTACCAAGCGGTTGTGCTTATGATGTTCAATAGCGTGCCAGTCAATGGATTTCTGGCGTATGAGCAGATTGCTACTGGCACCGGCCTCCAAGGCGGTGACCTAGATCGCACTCTACAGTCCTTGGCGTGCGGCAAAGCCAGGGTGTTGTCAAAGCACCCGAAGGGTCGCGAAGTCAAGCCCACGGACACATTTACGTTCAACCACCTATTCACGGATGTCAAGTACCGCATCAAGATCAACCAGATTCAGCTCAAGGAAACCAAGGAAGAGAACAAGGCGACGAATGAGAGGATTGCGCAAGACAGACGATTCGAGACGCAAGCGGCCATTGTGAGGATCATGAAGAGCCGAAAGTCGATGGGGCACGCGGAGCTGGTGGCCGAGGTGATTAATCTGACCAAGAAGCGAGGCAGCGTCGAGCCGGCGGCGATCAAGAAGGAGATTGAGAGGTGAGTCCCGATTCTAATGCCAGCACTGCGTCCATCCATGCTAACAATGAATCGTATAGTTTGATCGAGAAGGACTACATAGAGAGAGAAGGAAACGCGTATGTATACCTGGCTTAATCTCGGGAATAAGGCGTCAATGGTATTCGTCGTCGGCAAATGGGAAGCGCAAACATGACGAGGGCACATCTGGACGAGTGATGAATGCTATGTATAAAGAAAAGAACCACCACACAGCTTAGCAATAGCTGCCCGTTAATACTACACCAGAGCTGAACAACCGCATTCCATCCCATCACTCACAGAAGAAATCACCAAAAGCCATAGCCAGAGCAGCTGTACGTCGGTAGACGTCGGGGAATCGAACACACACGCCGCAGGGGTAGATCAGGCAGACACTCACTCCCAAAACGGAAAACGGCAAAAAAGAGGGAAAGCGAAGAGTGGGGCCATGGGGAACAAGGTAAGTAATCAAAAGATGATTGAGTCAAGTGTAGCTACTTCGCTGAGGGAATGGCTGTTGATTTTGGTATATAACGTGTAGGGTGGTGGTGGTGATGGGCGATGGGCGATGGGCGATGGAGGGAAGGTGCGTGCAGGGGGGTGTGGCTGCCTGGGAGGCTGAGGTCCGTCTCCGTCTGCCTTGTTTCCTCTTGGGCGGGGGGTCTTTACTGGAGCTTGCTTGACCTACCTACCTACACAACACCACAGAATACGCGGATATTCAGTTGGCAGACGCAGGTGATTGGATCAACGAGAGACATATTTGTGGTCAAGCTAAATTGGTCTCAGGCCGGCCTCAAAGCCCAAAGCACGCTACTAGTATCGGTGGCGCAGCTGGGAGCTAGCCAGTCTCGCATACTTACAACAGCAACAAATGAAATCGTATTGCGGCGACGATACATCATTTTCATATGTGATGTGTCTATCATATGATGTGTCTATCCTGCTCGAAACGCACACCGCTTGGCTGCGCCTCGACAGCCTCGTCGAACAGTCCTCAACTATGTCTTCTAAACATTGCCACATTTCAAGCACCCATTGTGCTATCCTTCAACTCTTCTCGTCACGATGGATCCAGTGTCGCTGGCATTTGGCGTCGTCGCCCTCGGCCTGCAACTGGCTGAGACAGCGGCTGCAGTTCGTAGCAAGATATCTGCCTACAAATCGGCTACCAGAGAGCTTTCGAGGCTTTCCGACAAACTTGACAACATCGAGGCCATCTGTCGCTCTCTTGAGGTGGCCTTTGACTGCTACGAAAACGTCACCAAGCCATGGGATGCCGTTCTCCTCAAGAAGTTGCACTGTATCATGAGCGACTGTCGGGACAGGGTATCCACCCTTCACGAAGTCATTACAAAAATATCTACGGCTCAGAAGAGGAGGTACACTCCCCTGAACACAGTTGGGGCTCTATTTCTGAAGCACAAGGGCGTCATACGCAAGTGCAACGACGATCTTGACGAATCACTCCAATCCCTACATTTACACATGACTACCAACATACTGTGAGTATCGTGCTGCCAATATCAACATTAAACTCACCCCTGTCAGTATCATGAATTTGATGTCACCTAAGCAAATTTGCGGCTCTCTTGCTGTGACCATTAAATCTCAAGAGAAACACAAAAATGTTGACAACAAACCGAGGTCACAGTTTGATGAGCATCAATCGACCACAGAAAACTATGAAGTTCAATTTATGCACTGGATACGAGGATGGCGCTCCATCTACCACCTTGAACACACCAAAACACAGACGAAATCGCCCATCTCGACTGATTCAACCTCTTCTCTCATCCAGGAGGATTTATCGGTCCTGGTTGGATCGCCACTGTTTGGAATCTATATCAGATTGTCTATTCAGCGCGGTTCTCTCAGTCCACTATCCGTCTCAATCCAATTTCCACACATCGTCTCCTGGAGAGATGGGAGTGGTGTTGGCCCTAAGCTCACAGAGTCTATCTTTCAGAATGATGTCCCGGCACTCCGGCGCCTTTTATGTGAAGGCCGAGTTACTCTCGCCACAAGGGTGACACCAAAAGAGCCTGGCCCGGAATTTGAGAGTTCTCTGCTAGGGGTGAGTCCAAATGTGTTCTAAATCCAAAGATATGGCTCATTGATTGGTGGTAGTTGGCTGTCACGTGGGAGGTTTACGATATTGTAAGCTTCTTGATCCGCCAAAGTTCTAATTTGTCAGAAAGGTCTGTTCACATTCTGCAATAGTACCAATTCCATGTATCCAAGTTGACACGTGGGCATGATACAGATGTCACCTTGGGGCTGTCATACATGGAAACCCTACCGCAGACATAAGGTGCGCGCGTGCGTTTATTGACTTTCGAGGGGATGCCCTAACTCCATTCGAATTCAATCGCCTCTTACTGAAAGGGGCAAATTTCGATTATGTCAAGAGCTTGGTGGAGGTATGCAAGGTCCACTGTGCTGACAATTGGGCCCCGTTCAACCAATGTGTATGGAACAACATCGTCCTTAAGTTCCTGTCTGGTGACTCTCGTCTTCACAGCCTCGGGACATTGGAGACGAAAGGATGGGCATCTGTCATTAGAGACGCCATTCTGAGTGGTCTAGATGTTCACTGCAAGGTCTGGACTGGGCAGTACCCAAGGTTTAAGGGTGCTTCAGCCCTCAAGAGCATCATGCGCTGCGCCAAAAGCCCGAATGATGTTCTGGAAATGGTGCAAAACTGGGTCGAGCTGTTAGAAGAAAGCGGCGTCAACATACAGCAATACCTCGAGATTGAAGTTGAGCACTGCGGCTCGACTTGGAGCGAGGATGCTGAAGTGATACGCGGCTCGCCGTTTCGCCGCCGGTTTGATGTTCGAGAGATTGACGGCCGACAACTACCGTGTTGGATTGAGCTGTGTGACGAGTCGTGCCCTAGTCACGAACTGTTTGAGGAATTTCCCCATCTCACGCGCCCTGACCCTGGAGAAACCGTCCACTTCCCCGGCCCTGGTAACCAAGAGCCCCATAAAGCCTGGAAACATGTCAATACTCCAGACGAGATCCTGATTCGCCTGGCCCTTCAGCGCAAGCTCGCCCGATGTCTTCCAGCAGCTGATCTCTGGGATGAGACCGACTACATCAAATGGAGGCAAATGTGCATTGATGGGCTGGAGCGAGCGTGTGATCTAATGGAGAGTCGTTTCGAGCGGCGACAGCTGAAGAAGTTGCGCAAAGCTGGTCACCCTGGCAAGATCAAAATGAGGAGCCAGATGCCTGGAGCATGGGTTAACGAGTACTGATATGGACGGAGTTTATGTGAATAGAGACATTGAGATTATAAAAAAGCGACGACAGAATGAGAGCAATGGATAACTTCAATCAAACAAGCGCGAACTGATCTATATCCTGCAACCCCGTCGTACTCCTTGGGGGTCGCTGACTGACGTTTTTCTAAAGTCCAATCTTCGTACGTTATGTAAGGCCTTAATTAGTGTCTGCGTAAAATATCCTCCATATCGACTCAACTCACGTTGATGAATATATTCGCAATCGCCAGCCTACAATACATGGATAGTCATCTTATTTCCCTTGATACATTTTGGGTGTGTCTTGAATATCTTCATTATTCAAGGCCAGATATGATTTTGGTCCTCAAGCTGACAGAAAACAGGAAGCTGATGTCATGGTTATGAAGCTCTGTTGTATCCATAAGGCCTTCACGAGCTGTAGTCATAAAGTCGGGTCCCAGATCCAGGCCCCTTGTCAATACACAAAGGGTCCCGAAACCTGGCAACCCGCGTAGCAGACTCAGGAATCTGAAAGGAGAACATAATTGCATAAATTTGGTATTCCGAAGCGTCAACAGCATAAGAACACAAATCCACAAATGACACCAAAACGAGGCGGACCGGCTCCGTCTGAGACAGTCAGGTATATACAGTCACAATGTACCCGGAAAATAGGATACAATTTCCGGCAGAGAAGGGATTGGTTCATTTTAGCTTGTCTGTGAGGATAACCTAGCATCTGGGAAGTTCCAGCACAAACACAACACGCGGAGTTGGGATTGCGTAGGACAACAGAGGCCCTCGGATCCCGATGAAAACAATCACAGGCCACGTCAACTAAGTCAGCCAAATGGCTTAGATAGGAAAGGAAAGGACACGGTGTATCTTTCAACACTTTGTCTTTCTTGGCATTGTTGGGCATGCGAGATAAGCGGAGCGGCGAGGCAAACTTGCCACTGCCGAGATTTGTCATAGTTGCACTTTCAAGTCGACAATGTGACTCCTTGAAAAAAGAAATCAAGACTACATAATCTGTAGGTGGGCATAAAATCATGATGACAAAACAGGTTGCATGGTTCCGCACCAAGGCGGCCACGAGGCAACCGCAGTTGCTAGGGTAGGTTGAACCTCCTGATAGCATGTGGTTCCCGGGGAACTCTCAGCAGTGCAACCCCAAACTACAAGTCCACCGGATTTATAGTCCAATGGGAGCGCAGCCGGGCCTTTCCTGAGCCACTGTCGCGGACGAGAACGGAGATGGGGACGGAGACGTGGACCGTTCTGGAAGGCACATGAAGAAGAGTATGACGGAGATACAAGAGAGAGGCTGGAGAGTCGAATTCGCATTGCCAATGTGGGAGCACAGAGGTGAGCACAACAGAGCAACAGAGAGGCAACGCCCACAGATGAGACAACAAGGCTTGCTTGCCATGGCCAACACGAGGCGGCAAGGCTGCACATTGTACGAAACACTCGGGACTCGGTACTCCGTAATTACTCCACACAGACTGTGAGATGACGGGATGCATTGGAATAAAATCGTATTTATCGTACAAAGCAAGCCTGGCGAAAGGGATGGCAAAGGGGAATCCGATTGCACCGGATGCCTCCGCGGGTTGTGCGCACTTTCGCCTCGTTTTTGCGGCCACGGCACCAGAGCAGGGCTTTCGTCGTGCGCTAGACGCAACCACCCCGACGCGACGCCTGCATTCGAGGTTGAAAGCATAAAGCATTAATCCAGCCTGGCCGGGCGGATGCTGACCACGGAGCAAGGAAGCAGCAAGGAGAGGGATGGCGCCGTCTCAGCTGGCCTATGGAGGGACAGAGGGATGGCATTCGCTGCCCTGTGGGCTGTGGCATTGGCCCTGTAGGCCGTGGCATTGGCCCCCCCTGTAGGCTGTACACTGGCCGGGCGCAGTGGGGACGCAGCTGTTGGGTCACAGGGCTGCGTAACTGGGGCCGCGTCTGCTGCATGCACTCTGCACTCTGCGCTCTGCACCCTGCGCTCCAAGACAGATCGGAGTACCTAACGGAAAATGGCCCAGTTGACTGATCACCGAGGATGATTGACTTGCAGAGTGCAGCACATGGCTGCACATTCATGCGGCCGATCGAGCCTAGGCCCGCGTGTTGCGCAGCGGACTCCCGCTCTTGGGCACGCCGTCGACGCGGGACTGTGAGCCATGGCGACTACTGTCCGGCTGCTGTCCGGCCGTGCCAGTGCCTAGGCTCCCCGGCTCTCCGCCGGCCCAGTCTGGGCGAAGCAGGTTTTGCGTTGCATCGTCGATGCGGTGCATTTGCATGCGACGCATTTACATGCAGCGGAGGGCCGGTAGCGCGAACGGATGGTCCATCAGTCGCGCCCGGGGGAACCGGGCCAGGGCGGCTCCAGGTGGGCCACCATGTAAGTCAGAGCAGAGCGCAGAGCGTTCATCGGGCTTCAGCAATCGGCATCTCTCCGCAAGTGGCCGTGGCACGACGCATGCCGTGTAGAGACATTGGGCTTCTTGAATCACTCATGCCCTGACGACTGCAGGAATGATCGGCAGAACGCCATGTACCACCAAGATTGTGGCAAATGCTGTCCTCTGAACCTCTTTCAAGTGCAAAACAACAGCGCAGCATCGGGCGGGACATATGGCGAGACAGACAGAACGCCACGGCAATGCCGTAGATTATCAACCAAGAATATCCCGAGCCCTCATCATCCATGTACCGCGCGCATTGCAAACCTGGTTACGCAGCGTCTGTACCTACCTCCCACCTACCTACCACCTACCTATGGACCGAACACGTACCCACCACGTCAATACCCCTTCGCGCAATTCGTCTGTCCACGTAATTGATTTCAGCCGCAGTTTGAAGGATGCGCCGGAGGCGACTGACTCCGCGTCGGGGGGGCGTCTTCCGGTAGTCATCCAGCGCCCGGCGGAGGCAACCACGGAGCACCAAGTTCCACAACCCGTGTCAGTCGACTACGTGCATATCATCATCATCCAAAACAAGTATTCGGTGACTCGCCAGGCGTAGCTGATTGGGTGCCTTCAGATCGCGTGTTGTCGTCGGACAATGACATCCGCTTCGGGGCCGTCGCCTGTCTATCAGGAGATGTCCTCTTCTCCATCGCCGTCAGCGTCGTCGTAATGAGCCGGCGTTGTCGTCGGCCGGGCGCTGGGGGCAGCCCGAGATAGCGACAGAGAAGAGGGTGTAGATGTGAGCTGGCAGGCTTCAGCTAAATGGGGTGCCTGCCGTCACCGGTGCCATCAAAGTTTCTGCACCGCATTGGCTGGGCGGTTTGGTCGTGTCTGGACGGAGTCTAGAAGTGACAATTGCGAACCACTCCGCCCGGAGACGGTGCCCATCCTCTGGCCATGGGCATTTGCAGTCCCGTACCGCAGCGTGCTCGATACGCCCGAGGCGTCGCCTTGTCTGCCAGTGTGGCTGACATCTATTACAAACTCGACGTTGAGCCTTGAAAGGGTCTTCTCCCAATTGATACCTAACGGCGCCGTGTAAGTCAACTGTCTAAGTCAATCCGGGAGTCAGTCCGGGAGTTAAATATCCGACGACAAACTCGAAAAACCAACCCCCAACAGTCCCAATAGTCACAATAGAAACAACAGAAACGCAATTCACCGCTCAGCTCTCTTCGGCCAATCTCTCCGGCCAACTCAATTCCTCTTCCCCCGCACATCCGTCAATCCGCACATTTGCGGTGGCCTGTGGCTGTTCTGGTCCACGGTCAACACACCCTCACCGAACTGGAAGTACCCCTCATCACGTTGCCTCGTTTTGGACACTATCTGCCACCCACCATCTTCTTTATTTGGGGGCACACCTCCCCAGACGGAACAGCCTCACTTTTTGCTTGGTCCAGCGCCGTCGGATTCCGGCACCTTGCCCACCCATATCCTGGAGTTGCCCTGGTTTTGCCGTCTTAGTCGTCGGTCGTACTTTGTCTGCTCGCCCGGGCAGCTATATCTCGCCTCGTTTCCCATCGCATTTCGCCTTTCACCTTTGGATTGATCAGTACACCATCCATCCAACACAAAACAAAGTCAATACAAAATGTCTGGGGGTATTGCTCCCGGCGTCATCCAGTTCCCCAGTCGGGACGGTCCAATTCGCCAGCCTCAAGGACCGCCAGGACCCCAAATGCACCCACCCAACAACAGAGGCCCTGGAGGCATCCCTCCAAATATGCAGCCCCAGAACCAAGCCATGATGCACATGGCACCGCCTCCACACGTGCCTATTCCTCCCAATCACGCGGTCCCCCATGATCTGCGTTCGAGGAAACCAGTCGAGATTTCAGACATTCGGAGTGAACGCTTCACTGAGGCTGATGCCCGTGAGCGGCTGTCCTCCTACGTCGTCATCCGACTTGAGAAGACGGACAACTTATGTGACGTCGATGAGGAGGGGTTTCACTTGACTCCAAGCTGGGAGAAGGTCAGGCTGATCCAACAGACCGACATCTCCCAGCAGGAGACAAAACGCCAGGTTCGCGCTCTCGAGCGGGAGACCAAGCCTGTCACAGAGAAAAAGGCGGCCTGCTCGCTCGCTATCCAGCGTCAACTAGAGCGCACTCAAGAGAGACTTTCTGAAACAGATCCAGATACGCGGTTCTGTTACAAATTGGTCCAGTTCGAGTCCAAGCTGCGAAAGCTCGATGAGCGAGAGCTCCAATATATCGCCAAGTATAGCAAGAGGGACAAGAAAGGCAAGAAGGAAAAGAACTATGTTACCACTCACTCCAAAAAGGGCAAGTCCAAGCCCAAGTATGAAAGAGTCTCCATCACCGCATACTTCAAACGGACACCCATTGCTGGACTTAGTGGCCTCAGAATGCTCGAAGAACAGGAGAACGAGCAGGAGAGAGAGCAGCAGATGAGAATCTTCTCTCCTCCTCAGCAGATGCCGGGTTCTTTCCCACCAGGTGCACATCTAGCAGGCGGCCCAGCTCACCACCATATGCACCCGGCTAACCCTGGCCCCCCCGCCAACATGGGACCTCCCGTCAACATGGGACCTCCCGCCAACATGGGACCTCCCGCCAACATGGGCCCGCCAGCCAACA
>JAANBB010000272.1:0-55343 GCA_014621425.1 Cylindrodendrum hubeiense | reverse complement strand
GGTACGGAGGCACGGCGGTGGGTGGGCACTGGGCTGCGTGCTGGTGCCGCCCGGCGGCTATTCCAGGGATCGGCACGGGCGCTGCAGGGCGCTGGACTGCGCTGGAACAAACCTGCGGCTGTACCGCCCCCAGGGCTCCAAGGCCCCAGGCCCCAGGGGCGCGGCGGGTACGAGCGGTGCTCGGGCGTACATAGTACACTCGCTCGAGTACTGTACCTGGTTTACAGCACGCCCGGCAGTGAGGTTTACCGTACATTGCAGGCCGTTGCAGGCGTTGCAGGCGTCGCAGGTGTTGCAGGTACTGCAGTACGTACTGGAGACCGGCCCTTCTTCTCCACCAGCTCTTCCAATCTTCCGGTTTCCCCACTGGCTCTTGGGCGGCCTTCCCATCCGCTCCGAGTTCCCCACAGTTGATGTGGCTAGCTTCTAATGGAGCCTTTTTTCACGCCTGTTTCCACGCCCGACGGGCACCCGAAATCACCACGAGCAAGAGTCCAAGACAATCAAAGACAAGGGCCCAGGCTGGTCTAGATCCTAATGCCCGGCTCTCTAAATTACCCGTGCCTTTCTTTTGCTTCTCTCTCTGCAGGGGCACTCGAACTCGAGAAATGGCGTCGGAGCAGAGCACAACAACAGCATCCAGATCACGCCCATGTCATGTCATGTAATCTGTAATGCAAACACATTCATGGTGCCCGAGGTGAGCAGGTCTCACTTCTTGTCCCCATTGGGCGTCTTCCCCAGGCGCCACAATCCCTCAAGTCAATGGCAAGAATGCGCTCCGACTCCAAGACAAAGGCTAGGCCCAGGGAACGGATGAACGGCTTACCACCCCCAGGATATCAGTGCATTACTACGCAGTAGGTACTCCGTACGGAGTAGGTGTCCAGGTGCCACATATCCTCCCTCGGATTCCCTTCTCGAGACTCGACTAATTACTGTTTCCAAAACCGTATACCCACGCTCGTCCCTCGGGAATCCATGTCTCAGCCCGCTATCACCGTGTGGCTTGATTAAGCACTCGTCTCTGGTTAGTCCAGAGACAATCAATCAAGACATCCGGAGTAATCCCAAATGATGACGACTCTTCTGTCGCCGATAAACAACTCATCACCTCCATCCAAGAAACCAGAGCCGACTCTTTTTCTTTCAGCCTGCTCCATTGACGCCCCAACTGGCGCCTCTCTCCCTTCTCAGCATCCATCCCACCCATGACAAATGATGGCATCGACCAACCAGCCAACTATCTCTCTACTATTGCCTTAGCCTCACGCCGCTAATGCGACTCATCCTGGCCTGTCTATGCCCATCGGGCATGGGGAGCTCATCTAGCCTACCCAGGTAAATTTTAAGTCGCTGCAATCCTCCGATCTGGTGTGCCTCGCCACGTCGCCTTCCCTTGGAGAGCTGAGCCTGCTACTGAGAGATGTGCCTACACAACCGGGCCCTGTCCATCACGGCTCCCTGCCGATCGCCTTTTGCACATCACGCGGGAGGGGAACTGGCCAGGGTGCGGTCCAGAGGGGTCTCCTGTTGCATCCATGCGTTCCGTCCAGCGCCAGTGTGACGTGACGCTGGCATGACGATGTCTCGTGGCGTCGGCCAGGGATGCCGTCAATGCCTTGAGCCTTGACTGCTTACCTGCTCTCCACTCTTCCCAAACCGCCAAACCGCTAGGCCACGCGGGAAAGGTTAATAGCTCGCGAATCAGTGCCTCCAACCATCACCTAAACCCAGGGCGGTGAGAAGCAGCTACGCAGATAGATGGCATAACTTATCGGCAACATGTGCCCGCCCGCATGTCGCGTAACCCTTGCTCCCAATCCCGATTCGCAGATCCGGAGAGCAAGCATCCGTCCCGAGAACCAGGCAACCAGGCAAGCCCAAGTAATTCAACCCATCGCCTCAGGCCAGGGTTCTTCAAAACATTGCCTTTCTCGGCAATTGGATTCGTCACTGGGTGAAACAGTTCGGGCGGTGCCTGAGGGAAGCTATGTGTGTAAAACATGCCCACGCAAGTCCTAACTCATGCTTGACCAACCACGCGACAGACATGTTCAGTGCATATACTTCAGAATTTGCAACAAAACATTTGAAACTGATATCCAAACATGGCCATGCCAGAAAAACAGTCCCACCTTGGGTGACCTTTTTGCATTCATTTATGCTGTTCGCTTAACCCATTAATAACCACGGTTAGGTCAACCGAGAAACCCATCGCAAGCCGAAACCAATTCCCAAAATACTCCAATATGATACAGCACGCCATCCCCTGCCATCTCCAATCGCTCGGCCGTTTTGGATCCTCCCTGGTCTCTTCCGGTTCTCCCAGTTTCACCTCCTCCAACAGTCGCTGTCAAAGAAATTCGTAACATGGCCTACCCAGCCTTCTAATCTGTTCCATCCGGCGGGAGCGTTCTGCTGAGGCCAGCCTCAGCCCACCACTCATCCGGTATATCCTCCCGTCGAGCCAGGCTGCGGACGATGCGCTGCATGCCTGCCCACTCCTCATCCCCTGGGGTCGTGTTGTTTGCTGATGTTGCAGAGCTCTCCCGATTCAGGCTCCGGCGGTCCGTTCCCTGTTCGTCGTCCGAGGTGCCCACCGACAAATGCCCAACCCATCCATGTCGAGGTCCGCGTAGGTGTGAGAGGGACAGGGGTCCGGTTGAGAGGGCGTCCTCCATCAACTCGTCTCCTGTTTCCCGCTGGTTCGTCGCTAGGCCATTCCGGGCCCGGCGTAGTCTGGCGGCCGAACGCTCGGAGATGGTTGCCCCGCGCCGACTGAAAGGTCCGTCCGCCGGCCCGTCCACCGGCCCATCCACCGGCCCATCCACCGGCCCATCGAGGTTGTAATCGGGGACTCGCACCCGAACACGCCGCATCTCATCCCAGCGACGATGAATTCGTCCAGAGTCAGGTTGATCATGGTCAGCTCCCTCTGTGTCTGAATTCTCACATCCAGACTCGCATGCCTGGTCAGGTCCTACTAGATCGCCGGACCCGGGCCCGGTTAACGACGTGCTCGAAGATACACCGGCGCTTTGTGAAGCTACGGTGGAGTGGAAGGATGAGCCCGCGCTGGGCGGTTGAGGATCAGGTGTCAATGTGGTCAAAAGGGTATCCCACCCCTCAGGACTAAGACTCCTGTCACGATCCCCGAGCCCGTCCACTCCCCGCATTCGCTGGAGAATCGCGTTGCGTCGACCTTCGCTGCCATCTAACTCTGACATAGGTGCACGGTTACGAGGCTCTGTCCTTCGGCGTCTTAGACTATTCGTTTCTAACCCAGGGCGAGGCAGGGTCGGCTGCTGCACTAATGGGGAGATTCGCTGACGCGAGCGCGGGCGGATGTCACCATCATGCCGGGAATCAAGAGATCCAGTCTGGAGTCGGTTGTTAGCCATCAAGGTCCGGAAGGTGTAATCACGAAGCCGGTGGAGTGAAGGAGCCATGTAATGTCGGAGACGAAAAGAAGTATTAGGGGAGCTTACAATCCGGGTGCGGGTTAGGTGCGGGAAAGGATCGCCTGTCCACCATCCGATAGTCGCAGCGACATCCTGGAAGTCGTTGTTCTCCGTTGGTCTGTCTTGACGGGTGTCGCCACTGAACAGGCTGTGGAGCTGTTCCTCGAATCGTTCCCTGCTTCGATCGTCGCTTCTGACCATCTCCCGTAACACTTCGCGGAATGGCCTTGCACGTTGGTCCTCGGACTGGAAGTCACCAATATTCACAGGCTCGCCGGGGAGCCGGGTGGACACGCTCGGGCGGCCGCTGCCAGATAGGGAACTTGATTGTCGTAGAGAGCCGTTGGCCAGTCGATCGCGAATCGACATGTGACGTCGAATGGCCGCCCGGCGTTCACGGGAGTCTGGGCGCGCATGACGCCGGATGCCGGAGCGTGATGGTGATGTCGCGCCGTTCTTGTCTGCAGCCTTGGATGGTAAGTCCGACTCGACAGGGGCGACGAATAATCTGTAGAGGATCGCGTTTAATCAGTGCACGAGTCCCACGAAATTGCGCCCGACGTGACGGCGACATAATTAACGGAAAGCATCGCCACGCATGATTGAGTGGCTGCGGGGTGCAATCACGGTCGCGACGCGATCCAAGATGCGCTGACGTGGTATGGCGATGGCGACGAGATCCATCCCCAATGCGGACCAGGGGAGTACGGCTGCGCTGCGATGCGCTGGCGCGACGGCGGCAAGCTGGGCAGGAAAAAAAGGATTTGGCTTACGGGAGGCCCATGTTCGCAGGAATGGGAAATCAGAAGCGAGAAACAAAGAGCGCAAGAGATGGATCGTTGGCGAGAAGCCCTGAGGATGGTCGCGGGAGTTGGGCGGCGCAGGTGGTGATAACGCTGCCTGGAGCGTGAAGTCGGACGGTGGAGGAGGATGGATTCACAGTCGGGAGACCGGGTGACAAGCGACGGGAGACGCTCGCGCGCTGGGGGGTTAATTGTTAATTTTTCGCGGGGGCGGGAGGCGAGATGGCCAGTGGAAAGGTTTGAAGAAGGGAGGCGCGAATCACGGCGGGTGGCCAGTTCCCGTTCTTGGTTTAATGGCCCGTCCCTGCCTGCATGCATCGATGCTTGTGTTTGTGATGGTAACTGTTAAGGTTTCTGATGAGTTGCCTGCACAATACACCATGCGACCTGTCGGGGCTAACATGCATTATCAAATCTTGGCTGGGAAAGGTTCGGGATTCACACACATGTACACAGCCACAATACCCTGCTCCTAGGTGGGGCATGGGTGCGTGGCTTGGATGTGGCACATAACCTCAGGTGGGGCCATCTGCCAGACTCCCACGCCGCAGCGAAAATTAATGGGCTATGATGATGGATTCATTCATCAGTTCATGTTACCATTCCACTCCAAGATCTCACCGGCACCGTATCTCATCCTGTCAATCGACTCTGAGATTGTCCCATCTCTCACATACATAGCCTCTTCGGCACCTGATCACCGCGGCGGGCCCGGTGAGATGCCGTCTTACCATGCCCTCCTCTCAGGATATCCAACTCGTTATTAGCCGCATCTATCGCGCTCTATCTGGCAAGAGGAAGGCCGGCTATCGGGATATCCGCCTCGGCCTCGATCGGATCAACAGAGTCGTCCCGGCCACCCAGGAGTGGAAGGGCGTTCATGTTGCCGGCACCAATGGCAAAGGCTCTATCTGCACTTTTCTCGGCGGTCTCTTCAAGCTCGGAGGCATTGGGTATGGCAGCTACACGTCACCTGCCTTCCCAGAAAGCTACAATGGCGTCACTATCAATGGGCTCTATGTGAATCCGCGTATGTATGAGATGGAGAAGAATCATGTCCAGGCCAAGTGGGACCGCATCGCCTCCGGCTGGAAGTTCCGACACGGCGAAGACCCCGAGACCTTATCACCCTTTGAGCTCGAGACGGCCACAGCCTTTCGAGTGTTCGAAAAGATGCACGTCCCATACGGAATCGTCGAGGTCGGCATGGGCGGAGCCACTGACGCCACCAATGCCATGAAGCAGAAGGCTGTTACTGTTATCTCCAAGATTGGCCTCGACCATCAAGAGTATCTCGGAAACAGCCTTGAGAATATTGCCAAAGTCAAGGCTGGAATCATGCAAAAGAACGTTCCCTGTATTGTCGACCATACCAACCCCCCATCCGTCGTACGGGTACTCAGAGAACACGCTCGCGAGGTGGGAACCGATCTCATCCTCACCTGGAAGGCAGAGCCCTTCCTATTGACTCTTAACAACGAGAAGTGGAAGCTTGAAAGCTACCAGATCCAGAACCTACTATGCGCAGCCCTGGCCTTTAGACATATGTTTCCTCACAAGGAGATCAATCTCGACAAACTACTGGCCACTGAGCCCTACCTGCCTGGTCGAATGGAGGAGGTCCAAGTTTCACCAGAGATTTCCGGCAAAGAAGATCGAAATATCCTGGTCGATGGAGCTCACAACATGCTAGGAATTGAAGGGCTTGTTAGTCATGTCGACAAGTGGCTTCGAAAGGACACACAACCAGTGACCTGGGTCATGGGAATGTCGTCAAGCAAACACAAACCCTTTGATCAGATTATCAAAAAGGTTGTCCGGCCCCAAGACAACCTTGCCTTTGTGGAATTTACCCAGGGCCCTAACGACCCTGCGCCCGCCCCTGCCAATTACGGTGCGGAATATGCCGAGCCCATTGTCCAGAATTCTGATCAGATCTACACTGGTGAGCCCGAAGTTGGAGCTGCGTTGCAATGGGCGTGTGATAAAGCTGGAGAGGATGGCCCCGTTGTGGTAACTGGTAGTCTCTACCTTATCAGGGATCTGTTCAAGCTCGAGGGTATCCGCCGGAAGCGAGAGCTTGGAACTCGCAGGCCCGGACGATCACAGCTATATCGATACACCAAGCTCTCCCAAGAGCGGAAGTTGACGGAAGAGGAGGAAAGGGAGTTTAAGCAGGCCCGACGGCACTGGCACCTATCACCTGTACGCAACAAGACCTTTGCCGACGTACACGATGGCGGCAAGGCCAACTCTCCAGATGTTTCGACCAAGACGTCAGAGCTGCAGCGGAAAGCCGCATACCACAAGACACAAGCGGAGGGTTACCGGAAAACTATTTCTGTCATCCAGAACGACATGAAACAAAGCTCCACCGACTCCTCCCAATCATCCAATGAGGCCGTCAGTAGTCTCGCTGATAAGCTTGAAGACGTCAAGAAGCAGGCCGCTAAGCACCGGGAGGAGTATCAAAAGGCCATGCTCCAGATCAGGGGCCGGCATGCGGTGCCCCACAAGAAGTTCATGGGACACTGGAAGATCCTCGGACGGCCGCGAAAGCCAAGGGAGGCGGCAAAGTCGCCTTTCATCGTGCCTGAACGACCAGAGAGCGTCGATCCCACTGCGGAGAACAATTCTGACGTCTCATGGGAACCGACTGTGGAAGAGGCGGCTGCGGCTGAAGAGTCGAACGACGTCAAGGCGAACCGTGTAGCCCAGAGGAAGGATGGCAAGGGATCACCGGATGACCCCTTTGCAGAGAAGTTGACGACGGGTCGACGAGATTCTTAGGGACAGCAGACTTGAGATGTGCTAAGATGTGCTTAAATATCTGCGACCATGTACTACTAGAGACGGGTTGGGATGGGGATGCATAGTAGGAACGCAAGCACTATGGAGGCTGAAAGAACCTGACTGTATATTATAATGCCGTTGGAGAATATGGTCTTGAATCTTATTATCAGTGCGCTTGTCCATCCGTTCATATCACGGAAACGGACACATATAACACGTCTTATTTCCACCCTCACCTAAACTTTGCGCCTCGCCAGCTATGTCGCACTTCTCTCTGCTTTAGATGCCTCGCCCACAGCGTCGCAGTCGCAACTAACCTGACATCACATGATCAGACCCTTATCTTTGAAACCAAAAGAACCAGCCAGCCTAATCAATGAAGTCATCACCTCAACCAACCCATTCCCAAAATGCCTGGTCCCCGCACGCACCTCATCGTCGTCTGCGGCCACGGCATTTGGCTCGGCGGCCCGTCCCGCGGCCGCAACGAGGCGGAGTGGCTTATCGCCGATTTTCAGCACGGTGAGACGGATACGTTTATCGAGCACATCAAGGCCGGGGTGAAACGTCTCGCTGATGATCGGGAGGGTGCCGTTTTGATGTTCTCGGGGTAAGGCTTGTGAGACAATCTGAATTTGGAGTTGCTTAACTCACGCCATGTGGTGATAGAGGGCCCACGAGAAAAGAGACGCAGTTGTCCGAGGCGCAGAGCTACGCCAACATCGCAGCGGAGAACGGACACTGGGGCTTACTACCAGGCAATGTCTCAGACGACGAGATAATAGTCGAAGAGCGCGCTTTGGACTCATACTACAACATACTCTTCACGCTCACGCTCTTCTTCACTCGCTTTCAAGCATGGCCCACACACATGACCATCGTAAGCCACGGGTTCAAGAAGCAGCGCCTCGTCGACGGTCACTGTACAGCCATTGGATTTCCGTTAGAGCGTGTCTCATTCATCGGGATCGATCCGCCGGGCATGGCGGCTCTTGCGGTCGGAGGGACGGCCGGCTCCGATAAAGCAGACGCTATGAGGGGCGTGGGGATGGCCATGGGAGAATGGGTAAGCGATCCGCATGGGAGAGGAGCGGGCCTTGCGGGGAAGAGGGCGAAGAGAAACCCGTGGGAAGTTTCGCAGAGCGTGTTTGGAGAGGACGGGGGGGATCGTGGAGGGCTGGTGTTGAAGGCGGAGGGCGGGTTTGAGGTGTTGGATGAGGATGCTGTTCGGCCGTGGTGATGGTGTAGTCCAGATCGTTATGGGATATATAGAATAGACGTGTAATAAATCTATACTCTATAGAAAACATCTATAATCTATTCGTTCTACAGTTTCTCCTCCCTCCTCCCTCTGGGTCCCGCCTCCACAGCCTCAACCAAAAACCTCACCGCATCCTCCACCATGCCAGCACTGAATCGATGCCCAATGCCCTCATACACGCGATCCTCGAGCACCACCTTGCCCTCTCTATACCAGCCCTCCGTACCGACCGCCTCCTTCAGCACTTCGATCAGCGGTTGGCCGTTGACATACGGCACCAGCGCATCCTCGGCGCCTGAGCATAGCAGCAATCGCTTGCCTCGGACACGCGCGTCGAGCACCGGCCGCAGGCGAGTCTGCTCCGAGGTGGTGAGCGGCACGGCAGGCACCGTGGTGGTGCCGAAGAGGATGGCCTTTGGGTCATAGGCGAGACAGGTGGCGATGAGATCCGGGGGGAAGTACTTGCTGCCGAGGAATGAGGCGCCGTAGTCGAGCTCAGTCGACACAGCACGGTCCCTCATGAGGCCTACGAATATTAGCGACATTCATGATATACCATAAGTCATGAGTAAGTAAGTCTCACCCATGAAGTCGGGGCACCCAACGACCGCCACAGCAGCGTCAATCCTCTCCTCGCCAACCCAGGCCTGCCAGGCACTATGCCCGCCCAGACTCCACCCCAAACACACATGAGCATCGACCTCGCGGCCGAGATATCCCGCAACCAGGTCCATCAGGCCGCGCATATCGGCGCAGCCGCCCTTGACCATGCCGAGCATGTCGAGCGCATGGCTCGCGTTGCCGCCGTCCCACGCCAGGTTGGCCTGCTCGCTCACGAGCCGTGAGCCGTGGTTGGGCATGTCAAGGAGAGGGCGACGAGGCCGCGGGCCGCCGAGGCGTCGCGGGCGTGCCATGCGGCCAGGGTTCGGCTGGCGATGTCGTGCATCCGCCCTCGGGTGCGGGTGCGGGGGTGGAGGAGCCAGAGGCAAGTCACCGGGGCCGGGGCCGGAGCGGCGGTGGAGCCGGAGGGCAGCTCGTCAAGGCCGTAGACGTCGACGAGCAGGCCGGCCATAGGCAGCGTCGTCTTGGAGACGGGTGGCGGGAGCGGGAGGCCCTTTGTTGCGTACGTGTTGGACATGTTGCTGTGAGTTAGCAGCCAGTGTGAGGCAGTGAAGGAGGGAATTGCAGAAGGGTGCGCTTCATGTCTGACGTCTAATTATTCGTCTGATCCACCCTGCGAGCCCTCGGGATGCGCGAGTGTGGGGTCTACGAGACCAAGCAGTCACACAGCTGTCGCGCATGACGCAAGGACGCGACGGCTGAACTGCTTATTGAAAGAGGATGCAGATAATGTAAGACAATTAGCGAAGATGAGACTTTGATCTTCATGGTGACGTGTTTGAATCATGTTGGTATCTTGAGTCTTGCTGAGTCTTGGCCAGCACCGCATCCGACATGATGAGCGACAGATGCATCAATAAATCCGGTCAAACCAAACACCAGATGAACAGAGAGTTGCTAATACAAGAGATTCTCATCTTATTCTCATCTTCTTCTCAAAGCCAAGCACACGCTCCCAATACCTTTCCAATAAGATTAACCAAATAGAGAAACAGGCACATCCAGTTAGCACCACTTTGCCCCCGCTCCCCTTCAGAGACAAAATCACAACCAGGCTGCCGCCTCCAGAAATCAAAATCGAGAAAAAAGAAAGAATACATCATATCAAATATCGCCATGCTGCTCAAGAACAAAGACTGCCTGCCCTAACGCCGTTTGCAGCCCTGCGCCTATTCCCTAATACTACCCGTTCCAGTTCCAGGTCCCCAAGTCCACTTATGCTGCCTTGAATATATATCGGTGCTGAATTTCGACGCCCTTTCTTCCTCACTCTCCAGTCCTCCGTTCTGATCTTTCCCTTGGGGAAGGAGTCCCCGTTCATGTTGACATGGTGAGCACCCTTGGTGCGAATCGAATATCTTCCACAACCTCATGCCGCCACCTTACCTCACCGTCCATCTCACTATCCATCTCAGTGTTCATCTCACTTCCCATTTAGTCCGCTTTCCAATGATCATGCTCGTCAGAGCTCAGGTAGAGCTCCACTCCGTACAGGACCATAGTCAACCCCACGTTGGTCCATTGCCATGTGCTCCCACCCACATCGCCACCTCTCAACGTCCAGCCATCCGGGCCGTCACTCGTGGAGAAATGTTGTAAGAGCAGGCTGGTGTAAACAGCAATCAAGATCGACGGGGAGAACCAGTTGAGGAAGCTCAGAAGTCTGTTTGCAGTCTCCGATTCCTCCCAATCTGGCTCTTGCATTATAGCTTGAGCGCCTGAGTTGCGTATCGACGGAATAATTCGTGTGGCGCAATAAAACACGAGTAGGCGGTAGGTGAGAGAGATGATGACCGAAGGGGTGATGGTCTGGAAGGCCGCATAGAGGAGGGCCAAGGCTGAGTGAAGGGCGGAGGGGAGAGAGCCTAACATGCGAAGGAAGGTGGAGTAAGACGCCATGATGATGGGCGGTAAAGGAGGAATCTCGGGTTGTGAGCTCGCCTGGTCGGCTTGGTCGGAGTGTTCGGAGGGAAGGTAGTCGGTGAATATTTGGTAGACGCAAAGCACAATGTAGGCGAAGAGGAGGGAAGACTCGATCGGGTTGCCTCGGCCGCTGCCGATGCCGAAAGCGCAGAGGAAGACTGCGGTAGTCATGGTAATGCCGATCAAGGTCGCATCGATGTTGCTGATCTGGGGGAACTGGGCAACCCGCCAGAGGAAGTAGACGGCGCTCGCCATGATGGAGCTCGAGAAGACGAGGAGAACGATCTGGTCACCAGTTAGCACGTCGTCGACTCCAGTCAAGAAAAGGGATTACTTACAACCCAAGTATCGCTTCTCCCACGGTTGATGAGCCACCGGGTGAGTTGTCCCGCAGCCTGGATGACCAGCAAGGTGCAGAAGCCCTCCAACAGCTGGAAAACAGGCCCGGAGTATCTCAGCACATTATCCCAGCCTCCAAGCGTAACTGTCTCCACCAGACCGTCTTTGCCAAAGGTCCATTCCGTCCAGCTCGTGGTCTTTGACTGGAACAACCCCCCAAGAGTCCGATCTACCCAGCCAACGCTGCCTGCATCGACGGCAAACTGTCCCAGCGCCCAGATAAGTAGCGAGGGGATGACGATCCACTGTGCAGAGCGAAGGAAGGCGGAGACGAGGAAGCGAGATGGCGACTTCTCGGGCGTTAGGAACTCGAGGACGGAATAAAAGATGTAGAAGAAGAAGAGGGCTAGGCTGTAGGCCAGCCCACTATCACGGCCGCCGACATCGAAGGCGACGGGAATGGAGAGGACGATGCTGAGCAGGAAGATGGAGCTGAAGATGACGCGGAATATCCACCACATCGGGGCGGCAGGATGGCTGGCGTTGGCCGCGCCGAGGGAGCGGAAGCGAGGGGACGAGTGGACGGCTTGGAGGGGTATAGATAGCGGGCGTGCATCCAAAGCGTATGCGGCAATGGAGGTTGTTGAAAGAGAAGATATAGCTATCGTCCGGTAGACGCTGAAGAGAGTTTGCACATTGGACTCGGTCTTTGTCGTGGCTCGGGCGGGTTGGACTCGGCGGTAAGCGAAGGAGCTGGTTATCGTATCGTCGTGGGTCGAGAGAGTACTAGGGAGAGCGAGCGAGTACGGAGGCGATGAGATGGGGTCGGAGACGGCGATGGAGATGGAGGAGAGCGGGTGGGTATTAGGCTGGGCTGCCTTTAGTCTGCCTCGGAAGAAAAGGAGCTTTGGTGGTGGTGCTCAGAAGTGGGCGTGCTTTTGGTGGTGACTTCTACGCCAGGCAAGGAAAGGTGGCTACATCAGGTAGCAGCCGAGCCACGGCCTTTTTTTTTTTAATTACTTATCGCTATCTTCACGTGTCAGAAGCACGTAGCTCAACGGGCTTCCTGCACCTAAGCTACGCCTGCCTCCACCTCGTTGGCGGCGGGGTTGTCTTTTTTTCCTTTGCTGGCACGTTTCGATGAGGATCTGTGCGGAGGCATGGCACGAACTGACAGCTGCGTGAGAGCCGCAGTGATGAAGCTATGGGCACTGCGGAGAGCTATCTACAGCAAGAGATGAGGCCGTAGAAGCGGCGGGAGACGGCCTGGGTCGCGTCACACCGACACAATAAGACCAATAGCATCATCGAGGAGCTAGCCAGTTGTCTGGTCCTGCACATAATTACTGGTGGACATGGCCCTCACGCGACGCAACCCTCACGTTATCTCCCGTGCGAGTGCATCACCGACCCGACACACCAACCCGCCGCACCACTCCAACCGACGGCCACGTAGCTGGATTTTGCCAAATAAAACACGATATCCTGGTCTACCTGTCGATGCAGAAGATGGACCTGCATTATTTGGCTTTGCTGCATCACTTTCCAGCCTTTCCCAAGTCGTCATGACGAATTCTGCCGTTTCTTGCCGTCATCTCGACAACGTGCGGCACGGGTTCATGAGACCCTTCTCCAAAAGCAATGTTAACCCTTTCGGGCTTAAAGCGGTTCTTAGTCGCTTGTCATGATAAGATGAGCGTGAACCATGCGCACAGATGGAGCACCTGCCGTGAGGGGTTATCCGGGCATGCAGAGATGCGGTGTCTTGTCGTATTGCGAGGTTATGCATCTATCCACATCCACCTTCCTGTGGAGGAAGCCCTGATTCGAACTTGGCAAACCTTGGCGATCAGATCTTACTCCACGTTGCCTTAGAGCCGCAGCCAACTTCATTCCTCCACCATCACCTCCATCGTTGTGGCCCGACAACCCGAATCGTATCCCTCCATGCGAGTCTCCCTCTGCTCATGCTTGAATTGCCGAATAGCTCCCTCCGCACCGTTGCGAGTGCCTGCCCTTCACGCCGACCGCCCTCCGTCCCGTCGAAACCGGGTTTTTTGTGCCTGTCCTTACACTGCCTTTGACCTTTCTCTCCCCGTTGTGATTGCAGATTTTTCCCCAGAAGACCTGGATGGTCGAGACGAAACCCGAACGGTCGAACGCACACGCGACCGGAAATCCACGCAGCTGTCAGTGCTGTTGCTGGTGCCCTGCAATTCGAAACACGATGCGAAGAGACCGTCGTACATGTACGAACTTGACCCAGGTGTAGCCAGTGCTGCCACCATATGGGCATGGTCAGAAAGGACGACACACGACAAATGCTGGGTTCGGAAAGTAGAGTGACAAGCGTTACAATAATTTCCTTTATCTCATCATGCCCACGTCGTCGTGTTGATGGTGGTAGCGTCATGTTGTGTTGGTGATGATGATGGGTGGTGGTGGTGGTGGTGGTGGTTGAGTGCGTGAATTTCTTGTTGGAAGGTTGAAGAAACATGCGTGGATGCTTCAAAACACCGAGAAATATCACAATATCTTAATCACAGGACGTGGAAAGCTTCACGCGTTGTGGTGGAAAGCTAATTACCAACGGCTGGTTGCCAGCTGCCAGCGGTAGCAGCCGACCCCATGGCGGCCCCCAGCGCATCAACAGCCTCAACTCCCATCACGGATCTTCCACCACGACCAGACACCCACTGACGATGACCAATCCCTTACTGGGAGGAGACATGAGCTGCTAGACCCTTATATGACAAACTAACCCGCCCTTCACATCGGGGAACAGAAGGCGCCGTGGTAAGCGGTCTGGTCAAACTGTACCGCCAGATGGAATAAGGACGACAACTCTTTATACAAACCTCGGCGGGTTCGAATCCCACTCCAGCAACCAAAAAAATCAAAGAACAACGCCGCACGACAACAACCTCGACGACAAGGGATGTAGGAGCCGTATTCAGCACGGCTCCGAACCCTTTTGCCAGTTGTTACTATTTTGGCACTCGATGTCTTCATCGAGAATCTATTTTTTTGATGCTCGCTTGACCAGAGAGTTGGATATGGTGGACTTGCTCTTGCTCTGACTGTCGATGGCATCTGAAAAGAAGGAACTGGACGGGAACCCTCGGATATTCTATGCGCCGACGTGGTGAATGTGGCGTTGGTGTGTGGCTTTCATATGTGGCAGCAAGCAGGCGAGTTCAAGGGTGAATGAATTGCACGTTTTGGCAACGGCTCTTTGGGGCTGCCCTGCAGTTCTTCTCCCTGAACGATTGTGCCTTACGGGTCAAATATCCTAGAAAGAATTCCATGTCCACTCTAACTGTCCTTGCTTTAGCTGGCATTGTGTGTATGTTGGGATCCCGCAACGTATCGTACGACAGCAAATACCCCCACGAGTTGACGCCTGTAAGGGTAAGGGTGGTCGGAAACTCGGGGATTTTCCTTATTGCCCCGGAGGCAAACATCCGTCTTCAGGCTCGGTCCCTTCAGTCGCGTGATCAACTTATGGCATCTAGGCCCGGGCTACACCTTCAAGACTAATCTTAGGATGGGCAGACGGCAACTAGCCCCAGACATGGCCTTTCGTCCTCGGCCTTGAGTCGTCGAACAAAGACAGACCTAACCACCACCGCTCCAACTGCAACTACTAATCTAAACACTAATGCCATGAGAGTGGTGCCCCCCCCCGGATCACCGCTGCTTTCTGACCCCGGCCCCTGCAAGACGCCTGCATCTTCCACTACGGCGAGCCCGAGCTGACTGACCCCTTCGTGCATCGCCCGACCAGCCGGATGGTACTCGCCATTAGGCAGCCGGCTTTCTTGCAACATGACTGGCCACGCTACGCTTTTGCGTCAGTACCTGGCTGAAGCAGATCATCGCGCCCCCCGCAGGTTAACCTCCCTCCTGGGAATCGTGATCGTCAGCCGCACATCAATCGAACTGCTCTCCCTCCGTGCGTGTGCGTCTCGGTGTTCGACGGGTATCTCGCCCTACCCGACGTGATGCTACGTGGGATCCAGCGTGGGTCCTTCGTCCGGCCCACGGGCTTTCGCCGCAAGCGACGTGCCGCGACGATGCATTGACGCACCCTCCGGGCTACTTGGTCTGGTGCCCGAGCCGTCACAACACATCCCCACCACGGAGGAGAAGAATAAGCTTAATTCAAGCACTGGCTCTTTGGCCTTGTGCTAGGCTGAACTCCCCGAAGTCCCCGAAGCCTCCGCGACACTCTCGTGAAGGGCCGCGAGACTCAGCATGGGCAGCAGTGAAGAGAGCCCGTCTGGCGCCCAGGAACGGGACAGAAAATCCCACGTCGTGTGTCATGGAATGGGCGAACCGGGTGCTTCATCCATCGACTTCCGAACCTACGGACAGACAGGGGGTCTAGATCGCCTGGGGCCCCCGACGAGCCGCGTCCTGTTTGCTCTAGTGAAAATGACGTCTTTTAAGGCTACGTTGATGCGACTGACAGCCCTGTCGCTTTGCTACCTGCCAGTAAAACAAGGCCCCACGTAATTATATGCTGGAGAACTCGAGCCTTCAATTGAGTGCAACTCCACCGAGAGTCATCCTCTTGGCACTCGTCTTACCTAAATCCAGACTTACATCCGGAGCGTCTTACGACGCCTTCATCGAGGCAAAAATCCCAAACGACAAGGTTTGTCAAGTTAGTCCGATGGCGTGCTATCCGCCTTCGTAAGCTATCGTAATAGATTCTCAATTCACCGGAGGCAAATAAAAAAGTAACTCCGAGACACGATGAAGAGCCGCCGTAGACGACAACATGATCAATCCAAATGCCTCAATTCCGGGATGCCAGGCCTACCGGGCTGCCTTCTTCGTACTGGGTGGTCGGCGTTGCACAGTCGTCGGCTGGCCAGTCGTGGATCGGACACACTGCAGCATCCTGCCCGTCTCACCATCCCAGCAGCATCGCAGGAGCAGTTCCTCCCAATGACAGCCAGGCCTGGGCTCGGGATCGCATCCGCGATGGAATACCCTTTGCCCGGCACGATGTAGGAACCCACAGCTCTTCGGGGAAGGCGACCCAATCAAGGCTTCTGAAGCCATTCCTCCCGCCGCCCCATCGTTCTTCCTCGTACCCAAGGCCCTAGCCAAGGGCGTACCACGTAGCATAGATCGACAGACGGGGCCGGGTTGGTGGCGCTGGGATTTACGCGGTGATGCGATTTCCGCTGCTGACCATCCTCTGTGCCTCTGGGTCGTCGGTGGTCTGCCAGCGCCGGAAGTTCGGCACTTGGCGCGGAGCGTTTGGCGGGACGGGTGGAGTGGGGGGCGGATCCTTCGCCGGCCTGCAGCGTGGAGCGTAGTCGCGCTTGTGACAAGGTAGTCCATGCCCTTGTTGCCCCCGGCTTGTTAGCTTGCGACGGAGCAGGACTTACGTGCTCCTTGGAATTAGGCACTGGACTAGGATTCAGACTGCAATACCAAATACCAAACGCTTTGTCGAATGCTTTCCACCCCACTTGTGGAGCCGGTTCCTCGCTGGTCCATGTCCCAGCGTAAGGTTGGCTCTGACTAAACGCCACGGGTGTGTGTGGGGATACTTGCCCAAGAGCTGTGTGGTGTTTCGTCCTGATCGTCCAGTTCGCCTGCTGGTGACGCACTGACCGAAGAGGAAGGCGTGCGAGGGGGCGTCCGCCAGACTAATAAGACGACGGATGGATTCTGGGATGCCTGACCCTGTGCAGAGGAAGGTAGGGTTGTTGCTCAAGCTGCGTCGAGGTAGCATTCTCCGGTTGTCCTTCTTAAAGTCTGCCTGCTCCCGTACCAACCTTTTCCGAACCCTGGTGTTTGTCCTGGCTTGAACCATTCTCCTCGCCTTTCCCTTTGGCATCTTCAACTTCGATATCCTAGACAGGATTCGACATAAAGTGCGATATACCAAGTGGCACAATCGCCTTCAAAGCCCTCTCCCCTTCGAGTCTGCGACACACGACCGACGCCATCATGTCGGAAAAGTCAGCCTACAAGTCTGCGAGCCCTGACCCGGAGCCGGCTCAGCCCTCGATTCCCTACTCCCGGTGGGCAGCAATCTTCGGCGGTCCCAGTGTCACCATCGGCCCGCGCATCGCTGGCCTGCCCGACTTCGTCAAGAACGACCTCTCGGACAGTGAGGACTCGAGTTCGGCTATTGTCAACAAGCAAATTGCGGCCGAAGATGGCACCGACATCCAATACCGAACATGTTCGTGGCAGAAGACCGCCGGTCTGCTCTTTAGCGAGTACATCTGCTTGGCTATTATGAGCTTTCCCTGGTCGTACAGCGTACTCGGACTGGTCCCCGGTCTGATTCTCACCGTCGTCGTTGCCGCTACAGTCTTGTACACCAGTCTCGTGCTTTGGAAGTTCTGCCTTCGCCACCCCGAGGTGCGCGACGTGTGCGATCTTGGCCAGATTCTCTTCTGGGGTAAGGAGTGGGCCTGGTGGGGAACTGCTGTCATGTTCATTTTGAACAACACCTTCATTCAGGTGAGTAAAACGATCCCTGAGGCTCAGATTAGCATCTGACATTTAGATAGGCTCTTCACGTCCTTGTGGGCGCCAAGTACCTCAACACCATGACGGCGAGCGACGATGTTGGTCATTGCCGAACGGTGATGTTCTCCGTCGTGGTCACCATCATCTGCGCGATTGGTTCATTGCCTCGAACCTTTGACATGATGTCCAAGCTCGGTACGGCTTCGGCAATCTTCACCTTCATCTCCGTCCTTCTCGCCGCCGTCTTCGCAGGCGTTCAGGGCAAGCCGTCTCTCTATGACCCCAGCACCCTGGGAGAGCCTCTCGTTACAGCCTTCCCAGTCAAGGGCACGACGTTTGTCAATGGCATGTCTGCGTTCCTGAATATTAGTTACACTTTCATCGGCCAGATTACGCTGCCTAGCTTCATTGCTGAGATGCGCGATCCTCGGTAAGTCACTCCTTCGCAATCCTAGAGACGAAGCATATTAACGACCACAGGGATTTCCCCAAGTCACTCTGGGCCTGCACTATCGCCGAGATTTTCGTGTTCAGCATCGTTGGAGCTGTCGTATATGCCTACTCCGGCAACCAGTACGTGACTGCGCCAGCATTTGGCTCGCTCGACCTGGTGTATAAGAAGGTGGCCTTTTCGTTCATGGTTCCAACCATCATTTTCTTGGGGACTCTGTACGCATCGGTGACAGCGCGCTTCATCTTTTTCCGTGTCTTCCGAAACACGAAGCACGTCAACAGCCACACCGTTGTGGGTTGGAGTTCGTGGGCCGGTATCTTGGCTGTGACCTGGGTCTTGGCCTTCATCATTGCTCAGGTTATCCCATTCTTCAACTCTCGTAAGTTTCTCCATTTCAGGCCCCCTCTCCCGTTATCGAGAACTAGTTACTGACACCTATTTCTTAGTGCTCTCCGTCATGTCGTCACTGTTTGACTCCTGGTTCGGCTTCATCTTCTGGGGCGTCGCATTCTTCCGCATGCGCACCGCAGACAAGGAGGCGGGGCGACGTCACAGCCCCGTCACAGATTGGCTGGGCATTGTGACCAACGCATTCTTGATTCTGGTGGGTATCTTCTTCTTGACAGTGGGAACATATGCCAGTGTCCAGGGAATTATCGACTCTTTCGAGGCCGGGGCGGTTGGCGGCGTATTTTCATGTGCTACCAATGGTATCTAAGGCCGGGAAGATTTGGTTTGTGTCGACACCTAATGTAATGTCAAGGATGTCCTGGTGGATAGTTAGCTTCCGTCGCGATGTCTGAAAGAATATAAACATGTTCTAGACCCTTAAATCTTTCCTCCTGTTCTATTTTGGATGTCCCAAGTTGTCCGCGACCGCGTTTCGGAACTTGGCCCGGGGGCTTCCACGGTGTTGGTTCTGCCAAAGATGGCTGCTGACTGGGATGTAGAGTCCGCGATAGCACATCACAGAGGGCGTCCTCGGTCAAAGCCTGACAGATAAGATGGAGAAGGGAACGATCCCCTTTAAATTCGACAGGGAGCCGGACGAAGACGATGAAGACAAGGAGTGAAGTTGGTTTGACGTGGTGAGGTTGTTCAGCCTCAAGCCAGAATAGCGCCACCTCCACCTGCCAAGAGCGCCGAGAAGTGGGTTTGGCGCACGTTCCCACTCTTAAATCTTGTAACTATCATGAGTCTAGACCTGCCCAATACGCCACACTCATACCCTCCCAGATCTCTGGAGCAGAGTTGTCAAGTGCCATACAAAGTACGAAAGTCTATCGCTTTGGGAGAGACGTAGCGCAGTGCTGCATCGCGGCTCGAAAGTAAGAGGCGTTGCGAATACTTGGTGTTTCCAAGCTTGATATCCAAGATACATGGGACATGTCCTGCGGCTATTGAGAGCAAGAGACAAGGACCCGCGGTTTGACCAATACCATTGAATTGCCAATTATTGTTCGATTTGAGACATTCATGATCCGACTTTGGGTAAATTGTTTGATAGCGTCTCCGCTTGTGTGAAGCAATGGACCAAGAAGACCACAGACTTTACCAACAGGTGGAGCACGACAGGGCCGCCCCTGACCGGGACTCACCCCTGGAGCCCATTCAGGATTTTTTACCACAGCCGGCGATCTACACTAAAAAGCCAGATAAACACCAAGGCTTCCAGCAGCAACCCGCTTCCATGTGCACCAATGGCTGAGGCGCGGGTAATATGCAGTCAATTGAGCATATGGTCCGAGACTAGAGCGAGCCAACCCCCATTAGACACATTGAGGCGAGACATGGATCCCTTGCTGCCATGTGAAATTCTTGGTCTCTAGGCACTCACAATGCAATTAGTCTCGTATCCGTATACTCTGTATATCCGCCAGATGCCCTCGCAGCACATGTCAAACACGGCTGTAGAAACAATCGATCAACGTGACAACCTCCCAGCCCTACCTGGTAGGTACTCATACCTAGGTACATAGTAGGTATTCAACAAAAAGTGAAACATGTCCACAAAAAAGAAGCCTAGACAGAGAGAGGGGAAATTGACGAGAAAGAAGCTTCCAACAAATACCGAAAGATCGTATGGAAATCCATGCTCGTCCCCGGAACTCGACGGCTCCGGATGGCACCACTCTCACGACTTGCGCCTCCCCGCCTCCCGCCCTCCTCCGAAAGCCCGGGCAAGATGTGGCCACCCGCCGCAGCTGCAGCGCGTGCAGTGGCCTCTCGGGGCCTCTCAGGGCCTCTCAGCGGGCTGCGCAGCGATGCCGCGCTCTGACCACGCCGCGCAGCAGCCCGCCGCCATTGGCCCACGGGCCACTTGTGCCCCGCACGTCCCCAAAGGGTTGGGTTGAGGCGGCTCCAAGACCCCCTCAAACGGTCCCGATCCCCTGAAAGTTCCCCCTAAATTTTCACCGCCTTCCAGGTAACCTTCGGAAGCCCCTTGTCAAGTTGTCACTGTCCCGCCGCACTTCAACGACGGCACCGCTTCGTTTCCGTATTTCAACACCACGCTCGCTCTCGCGCAAACTTGGCTGCCGCGTGTCTTCAACCCCCCTCCTCCTCTCGTCGTTTCGTCCGCCAATTTCATCGTCCAACAGAGACAAGAGAAAAAGAGACCCTGACAATGACTTCCCGCGCTTCCACCGTCACGTCCAAGGCCAACGGCAAGAAGGCGGCCGCTGGCGATGATGTCGCCTCCAAGGACCACGACTTCTTCTGGACCTACACTGAGGAGCCTCATCGCACCCGCCGTCTCGCCATCATCAAGGCCCATCCCGAGGTTTGTTCTCACCCGCCGCTATGTCCAATTGAGGCCCCCAGCCAGAGCCCCCCGCTGACGTTTCTTCTCTGGCGCAATAGATCACCAAGCTGTGTGGCCCCGAGCCATTGACCAAATGGGTCGTCCTCGGCGTCGTCACCCTCCAAGTTGTTCTCGCTTGCCTTCTCCAGTCGACACCCTTCTGGTCTTGGAAGTTCTGGGCCGTCGCCTACGTCTTCGGCGCGACCGCCAACCAGAACCTCTTCCTCGCCATCCACGAGATCTCACACAACCTGGCCTTTAAGAGCCCCCGCCTCAACCGCCTCATCGCCATCTTCGCCAACCTCCCCATTGGCGTTCCCTACAGTGCCTCATTCCGAGTACGTGATTCCGTCGTTGCTTTTATATCTCATTGCTTTTATACCCTCGGTGGAGATTGTCCCAGGACATGGCCTTGTCAAGGGACTGCATCTTGTTGAATCGCATCGCTAACTTGTTGACTCTCCAGCCCTACCACCTGACCCACCACAAGTCCCTCGGCGTCGATGGCCTCGATACCGATCTCCCGACTGCCTTCGAGGCCGTTTTCCTCGATTCCATCCTCGGAAAGTCCTTCTTCTGCACCTTCCAGATCTTCTTCTACGCCCTCCGCCCCATGGCCGTCTACCGCATCCCCATGACCAAGATCCACCTCCTCAACGTCATCGTCCAGGTCGCCTTTGACTACGCTCTCATCCACTACGCTTCTCCCAACGCATTCCTTTATCTTCTCGTCTCCTCCTTCCTCGCTGGAAGTCTCCACCCCCTTGCCGGCCACTTCATCGCCGAGCACTACGTCTACGAGACTGTCAGCCCCTCCCAGAAGGACCCCGAGAACCGCATTCCCATCCCTGAGACTTTCTCCTACTATGGTCCCCTGAACTGGTTCACCTACAACGTCGGTCTCCACAACGAGCACCACGACTTCCCCGCCGTTCCTTGGACCCGCCTCCACGCCCTCCGCGACACGGCCCCTGAGTTCTACGATACCCTGCCCCGCCACGAGAGCTGGGTCTACGCCATCTGGCGCTTTATCCTGGACCCCAACGTCGGCATGTCATGCCGCGTCAAGCGCAAGGAGGGTGGCCGTATCGTCGGCGGCGCCGTCAACTGGAAGGATTCCGAGATCGAAGCCTAAATCTGTTGAGTGCGCATGAGCTCAATATGGGAGCGCATACTCATGCTCCCTCGCACGGTCCCCGAGGTAGAGGATCGTCATGAAAGGAAGTTGGCGTACATTCTGTGTTTTTAGTCTTGTATTGGAGGAAAAGCGGGTGGTCTGTCTGTTGTCGCGGTGTTTTAATGTCGCCCCTGGGGGGTTGTTGAACATGAAGTTGGCAAGGTATCATAAAGCAAAGCAGCATAGGACAGAATGTTTCGCGCATGGCGTTTTTTAAGGTTGGAAGATAGATGACCATCGTCGGGCAACCTCCCCCCTGAATATAGCATGAAGATGATGCCCGACTTGTTTCCCGCTGTTGACTATCACAATCTGCATACTTGTGAGGTTCGACACTCAGACCCCGTCATATGGAAAGCAGCCAATAATGCAAAGATTCGCGACAATAGAAGACGCCAATGTTACCAGCTAACACAAGAGCATGACAAAAAAAGAAACAAAGCGAAGAAAAAAAAGGCAGCTAGAGTATACACAGGGCCGTGTCGGACAACTTTCGTCTCCTTGGCTGCTCGCCCCATCGCCATCAAGGATATTCCTCCTCCCATAACCCACGATGACCTTCGCCGACGTTCTCTCATTTACCCCATCATTCGCCTTTCCCTCCGATCTCCCCTCACCTGCGTGCCTGCTTGCCTGCTCAGGTCTCTCACATATGAGAATCACCGATGCGCCATGGCGCCTCGAATAAAGCGTGCTCATTCAGTCGATGACCTCGTACACGGATGACCAACCCGTTCAGGGAGTTGATCTTACAGCTTGTTGGACCTTGGTATGGCCTCAATCGTATTCATCACCTCCTTTGACCCTGCCAACCCACGAGCGTCCTGCCCATACTTGGTCGCTTCTCTACAGGGAACCTTGTTTGTGCAGCTACTGTCTCTTTCTAGAAGAAGAAGTAGGCGAGCAGGAAGCTGATCAAGCAGAGGAGTGCCGCGATCTGCACTGGCACACCCTCGACAGTCTGTTTCACGGCCTGGTTCGTCTTCAGGAGAGGCTTCTTCTCATCATACGCTGGGGCAGACTTGACATTGCGCTGTCGAAGGCCGTTCTCCTTAAGAGTAGCAATCTGGGCCTCAGCCTGGGCAAGCTTGGCCTTGAGGGTGTCGACGGTCGTTTCCGCAGCGGAGGCAACGGCGGTGGTGGCTTGGGAGATTGTGCTCTTGGCCTCGGGCTTCTGCTCAGGCTCCTCGTCCTGCACAGGGGTATCATCGGTATGGTAGGGCGGAGGAGCGGTGGAGGGAGAAGCCTCGTCGGTGGCGCCGGGGGATGAAAACGCACGAGGTACTTCAGGGGTCTCATTGGCCTGATTGGAGACGTGGTCAGCATTCAAATCCATGCGCCGGGAAGCGCAGACTTACTCCGTTCGATAGATTGTGCTTGTTAGGTGTCACCGCTATGGGGCGACTTGCGCTCTGGTCGTGCTCGGGGATCGCCGACAGCCAGTTAACACGGATCTTTCTCTCTTGGAGCAGTCCCTTGTCGGTAGTATCCAACTTTGCGATTTCTGTTAGCTCTCACACGCGACCTATTCGAGCAACGGGATGTTCCTTACCACGTTGGCGATGCTCGCAAACTCCTTATCGGAGGTGATGGGCGCCGACTGAACCAGGAACTTGTCTCGACATCTCGCGTCGATCGGAGGCTCCGTCTTCATGGCCTGCAGGAGTACTATGTGGGACTTAGCTGCCTGATCTCGGTATTAGGACGCGCCAAAACCTACCAGTAACATCGAAAGACTGGCCGCCTTCGATGCGGCCGGCATTTGGTCGGACACAGTATCTGGAGGAATCGTCAGGTATCGGGTCTGGGCGGGCGAGAGAGGGGGGGCATACTGTTTCGGCGCAGTAGTTTTGACCTAGGATTGACGTTAGCAAAGCTGTCTAACGCGCGAGGGTCAGGCAGTGCGCATACCTTGAAGGCAACGGGGACGGTGTTGGGGTTCTTGATGGTGAGCGTCTGCGCTACCTCGGCAACAAATGGTCCTGCGTCCCGAGTTAGCCTCATTGTCTCGCGTGCTCAACGGCGGACCACGTACGCTGGAAGCTCAGCTCGAACGGCTCGATCTCGACCGACATGGCTGCGTTGTTTGCGGGGAAGATTCGGATTCGGTGGTCAGTTGCAGTGTCGCGAGATGCGCCGAGGAGGTGCGAGATTAGGGAGCTGCGGTGGCCGAGGTGGGAGAGTGGGAGGTGAGAGGAAACGTGGCCGCGGCGGGTGGCAGGAGGATGGCAACGGAGAGGAGCGAGTCTAGCGAGGCGGGCGATGCGCAAAGCGGTTGTGGGCGGACGGATTGCGCGGAGGGAGGAGGCGGGACAAGTGTCGGGTGGTGAGATTATTAATTTGCGGTGGTGAAGCAGAAAAGATGGCGTCGTTGTGCTTTGGCTTCGTCACGACGTAATTGCTGGGAGCCAAGTTGCCTTCTCCCGTTCGTTGCTGGAGGAAGCACGGACCACCTCCATCAAACCACCACCCCCCAGTGGCGCGCCCACCACAAACCAAAACCTGCCAAGTTGACGGCGAGCAGGCCGGCAGACATCACGACATGCGTGCAGCGGCACCGAAACACACAGAAACACGCACCCAACTCAATCTCACCCGGAATATCTCCGACCGTTCTGTGCTCTAAGTTTTGCGGTGCTCTTCCTTGCTTTTCCATCGCCGTCGTCACCGGCAACCGCCCGAACCGGTTTCTTGACTCTGCGGTTCCAGCCTGCCGGTCATCACCTTGACACCTACCGTCGCGTTGACCAGGGGTTGGCGACGCTGACCTATTATTAATATCCCGGCTCCCAAATACTGACGAAAACCCCAACAATACAACTGCGCCTAGGGTTCGTCAAACGAGCCCTTGTCATTCAAGGTGTCGCGTGCAACGAGTTTCTAACGCGTCGGCAATGGCCACAGGCGACGATTCTACCGTAAAGCCGGAAGATAAGAGCAAAGCTTGTGATTCCGTATTCCGAGGCTAGTACGGAGTACACATTACATAGCCCACATGCGTTGACGATCATGTCGGGGGCTTTCAATGTGTCATTCAGAAAGCCACCGCCGGTGACGTAGTAGACATGACTGCACTTAGGTAGAAATGGCAGTACTCCGTAACGAGAGGTCAATTGGAAATAGTTCCCGTTAGGTACCGCGCAATGTGCACACGACCGCTTCCATCACCACAGTGGGAATTAGCTTCGGCCATGGACCTAGCACTGGAGCAACGCCGAGGAAACGAGCCGCGCCTATCCATCGCAGGAATGCAAGCATTAAGTTTACTAAACAAAAGGCTCTGTAAGACGCGTCGCATGTCGCGCCTTGATCCTGTATCGTGGCACAAAATCCGTTATGAATCTCACTTCAAGGCTTGAGCGACATCGCGAGGCACAGTGGTTAGCCGTGGTAATGCCGGCACCGTTCGCACGTCACTGAGGCAGCTGCTAAATGACGTCTCGTGCTTAGAGCACAATTGCTAGGCACAGCGCATCCCAAGCTCTGATTTACACTAACAATCAAACTCCCAGACTGGACCCTACCTTTACAAGACTCCCAGATTATTCACACTTCTTAAGCGAGGCTTATTTCGGAATTGAAGAGAAGGCCACCGAAGCCGTCATCGGATACTCGCCTCGACCAGCTACCACCGTGTAGCCTCATTGCCCCTCACTCGCCTCAACCCCACCATCAACATCAACCAACAGCCACCAACAGCCACCAGCATCCTCACCGCTAAGATGGCTTCCGATCTCGATACTCTGCTCGATATGGGCTTCGACAAGGAGCGTGCTGAACTCGCCATCAAGAAGACAGGAGGCCGTAAGTTTCTCTCCCAGCGCTCCCAACGCCCATCATAGCTAACCTGCCTCAGTGCAGGGCGCTCTCCAGTGGCTTGAGGACAACCAGGACAAGTCTATCGATGAGATCAAGGCCGCCGCAGAGGCGGAGGCTGCGAGCAAGGCCGAGGATGAAGATGAAGATGAGACCAAGGCCAAGATTGCCGAGCTCGAGTCTGGTGTTGTGGCTCAATCTCTCGTCTGCAATGACTGTGGCAAGCGCTTCCGCAACAATGATCTTGCCAGCTACCACGCCTCCAAGACGTCAGTCTCCCACCTGAGTTTATTTGGCGGCTCTCGTATCATACTAATCTGGGATTCTAGTGACCACACTGACTTCTCCGAGTCGACCGAGGAGATTGCCCCATTATCCGCGGATGAGAAGAAGGCCAAGCTCGACGAACTCCGTGACCGCCTAAAGGCCAAAAAGGCCCACCTGTCCGAGCAAGAGAAGGAGGAACATAAGAAAAACGAGGTACCAATGCCTCCCCCGGCCCTGTTCACTACGAAAGCGCACCAACTAACATTTACATCTCAGAGAATCCGACAGAAGTCCACCAAGGAATCCCATGAGGCCAAGGAGGAACTTGCACGCAAGGAGCAGATCAAGGAGGCCGCTCGCAAGCGCCAAGAGAAGCTCGAAGACGTCGAAGCCAAGAAGCGTATCAAGGCCAAGATCGAGGCCGACAAGGCCGAGCGCCGTCGCAAGGCCGAGGAGGCCAAGGCTGCCCGTGAAGGCAGAGCTCCTGAAGCTGCGCCTGCTGCGGCTCCCGCCGCGGCGGCTCCCCGGCCGAAGGTCAACCACAACGAGGCCAGACTCCGCCTCCAGACCGACGGGGGTAACATCATGAAGACTCTCCCTGCCGAGACAACTCTGTTTGAGCTCGCACAGCTGCTACAGGCCGAGACGGGCAATGCAGTGACAAGCTTTTCGACCACGTTCCCTCGACAGACGTTTGAGGGCACTGTGGATTTCTCCAAGACCTTGAAGGAAGCTGGATTTGTCCCTTCGTCGGTCTTGATTGTAAAGTAGACATGTAGATCAAGCAGGGGTGCGGAATATGCATGGCAAGGCGTTCGCAAATGACTGGCAGGGTGGCGCTGGGGTGATGAGTAGCAATGAGTGGTGGGTGGCATGGGGGCATGGGGGGCATCGGATATTACGAGATTCAAAAGCGCAATGGTCTAAAGTAACCACAGCACAAATCTGACATGCAAGAAATACGACACCGAGCATTCATGCACCACTTTCACTTGCTGAGCAAACCCAATGTTGAACTGCAAACCACCCATGGCGGGACTTTTTTTATCAGAGCCGTTTAACTGACCAATTCTCCCTCCGCGAACTCCATTGAGAGCATTCATCATATTATCGTATGAACGAAGCTACTCTGTCCAGGGCGCAGGATATCGTGCCCTCTCCACCCTGTATGCTCGATCGATTGGAAACCCCGAAGCCATGCAGTTGAAGTACAAAGAAGCAAGGAAACAGTCGTCAAGATTTGGCTGTTTAGTCGAAGAGACCGAATCCCATATCCTCGTCGGACTCCTCCTTCTCTGTAATGGTTGTCAGCAAACACGAGATGTCGAGAAACGGGGGGGATTAAGCTTACCCTCCTCCTTCTCCTCCTCAACAGCCTCAGCGGCGGCGTCACCACCAGCGGCGGCACCACCGGCACCACCAGCGGCGGCAGCGCCACCACCGGAGCCGACGTTCACAAGGAGGTCCTTGACGTCCTTGCCCTCGAGAGCCTGCACACACAAAAATCCCCAGTCAGAAAATCCAAGTTCCTAATCGTCGCGTAGACATCGGTTTGAGCAATCGGGTCGTACCTTGGCGAAGATGGAAGTCCAGATGGGCTCAACATCAGCGACCTTAGCGGCGGCGATGAGGGTCTGGAGCTTGTCGGCCTGCAGGTTACCATCACGAATTAGCATCACCACACTTTCGAATTCGGGGCGCGGGGCAGCAGGGTCGTGGGCGGCGGGAAAAGACGTACGGTGATCTCAACGCCATCATCGGCGAGGATCAGGGCCGCGTAGGACGAAGCGAGCTCGGCGTGAGACATTGTGAGTGAATTCTGGCGATGCAGTTTGGTGATGGAGAGTCTGCACTGTCGTTGTGGTTTGAGGTCGAATATCACCAAAGAGGCTTGCCACAAAAATTACCCTGGTCGAAATTATCGGGTTGGAGGGCTTCAAGACCTAAAGTGGAGGGCGAAATAGATTCTCCGTATTCCGAGACGCAGAGATAAGTGGGTCTGTGATGTGATTGGTGGGTGGGCGTCTGTCCAATCAGAGGCCACATCATCGCCGAGGACGCTCAAGACGGTCGAGACGCATGTACCCCACCCCGCTGGCTCCTTCTGTGTCTTCCGCCCCCCCACCATTGTCCATTATCCATTATCGCTTGGAGATGTACTAGCAAGAACCCAGTGACAACATCCCTGGTCCGGAAGGTAACGCCGCAATCGCTTGACGCTGGACGCTTGGCAACTTGCGCCTACAAATCCGCCTGCAGCCCTCCCCGCGATAGCCATACCCTCTTAACCCGTGCCTACCAGGTCTTCATTCATCTGCTCGTTTATGGCGATTCTTCAGTGGCCCTGACGCCCAGGCAATTCCCAACTCCGACCCCCCCACTACTATCCGCTCCCGTCGTCAACCCCGCCGCCACCTCTGTCGCCGTCAGTGCCCATCGTCCATTGCTGCCCGGAAGCTCTGGAACGCACGTCCGCGCAGACTCTTACCCCTCGGTTGCCCACGGTTCATTTCGCCGATCTCATTTGACGTCTCTTCCCGAGCAACTCGCGCTTTGCATCCGCGTCGCCTTTGTGCCAGAAGCAGAGCATCGATTCCAAGACAATGGATACGCCAGCGATCCCCCTCCCGCGGGACCCACGGGAACGTGCCATCCTCGACCAGCTGTCCATGATCCGCGACCAGCTCCTGCTCCTCAAGCAGGATCGCACCAACTATATCCGAACCCAAGATGTCATGCCCCTGTTTGATCGGACAATGGACCAAGTCAAGGAGCTCAACATCGTCCGAGCTGAGACCGGGAACAAGGGCGAGAACAGATGTGGGTTATCTCCCATGAGGGGTCGCAAATGCGCCTAAGCTAACCGGACATTCTACAGTGGACAAGGTCTTGGAGAGCTGCTTCCAATTGCTCTCTCTGTTCTACCTCACAATCGGCCGCAACAACGAGGCGCCCGCGACCTATGCCCTGACCTCGACCATCAAGCGATTACTCGACCACTTAGTCGAAGCCGATCTATACTCAGCCAAGGATCTCGGGAGCATCAAATCGACACTCGAGGGTCTCACCCACAGCATTCAACATGGCTCGAAGGAGCAGGTCCCCGAGAAGAAGCCTCCGCCTTACGTCATCACCCTCCTATTCAATCGAGTCGAGCTGTGCCAGGCCACATTGGCAAAGCTTCAGAAGAGACTCGAACGAGTTCCGGAATCACTCCTGTCAACGCACCAAAAGCTGGTCTCTATCCTGCGGGCGGTCGCGCTGGCGAACACAAAGTCCAAGGTAAGTAAAGCCGTGCGATATCCACGAGTTACGCTGACCAGTCGCCTAGTTCTCAACGTCCGAGGTTAAGAAGCTTAGGCAACAGATCGTGGAGATTGGAGATCGCTACAATGGCGGCAAGTTCACGGCGGAAGATGGCACCGTCGTTCCTGGGAGCGAAGAGGTTCGTGAGCTGTACCAACGATGCCTCAAGTGGTCCGACCTTGTCCTCGAACGGTAAGATTATTCCCCACCCTGATGATGGTACCCTCTAACCCCTGCCAGAAAGGGTGTTGTCGCCGACCAATGGCGCCCAATTTACGATGTATTGGTCGGGATTCGAAACGATCTCGAAAAGCTTTCCCTGACGCAAGCGTGGTCTCTCCGTGAGACAGACCTCTACGACTTCCAGCGACAACTCGACAAGATTGACGAGAGTCGGCAAAACGGAAACTGGCTCGATGACAGGGCTCGACCAGCCGACTTGTGGACGCAGCGAACCCTCTTGTATCTGATCCGCCGGTCGTACGGATACATTTATTCTTTCATGCTGGCCTCTGAGCCTGTGTCTGAGGCCCTGCTTCCCATCTACAATCAGCTTCAGACGCTGAAGCGATGTCTCGTCGAGGTGAAGAAGAGCGGAGGCGTGTCTTCTGTTCGAGAACTTTACCCATACAGCATGAAGGTTAGTTGGTCAGCCATTCCTGTTGTTGCACTTGCTGACCCTGGCGTAGCTCAATTCGCTTGATAACATGAAGGTGGATGGCAAGTTTGTTGTCAACGGCGACATTCCTGAAGGCCAAGGCAGTGTAAGCGAGTTGCTGGCTGAGTGCTTCGATCTTAACTACGACCTGCGGGTGGCAGCGGAGGAGGCCAACGAGGCTGGTTCCCCAGAGGCCGATGGCGAGGTTGATGGTGAGACCAAGGCTGAGGAGAAGGCGGAGTGAGGAGGAGATGTGTGTTTTCATTGTGTCGGTGTATGATGGCGTCCATATGTTTTGTCCTTTTTGGTTAATTTTACTGTGCTGAAGGGATGAATGGATGGATTCTGGGTCGTCCCCTGGAGGTGTTTGGTGGTAACTGGCCTCATGGGTCATAGGTCATGGGGCGGGCATCTTGCTAAGCATCGCATGGACGATGGAAATGGGAGAGGTCGCAGGACGATTTGAAGACGTGGGCTTTCCAGCAATGGGCATTTGTTTTGACGGGGGGTGGAAACCAAAGGGTGGAAACCAAAAGAGTTCGGTAGTATGCATTTAAAGTCTTCAACGCCATTATTGCGCATGAATTGTTATTTGCTATTTGAGCTTTTACTATCAAACATTGTGAAGCACGCTGTTCCTCAGGGGTTCCTGAAGGCGCATCGGAAGGGGTAGATTTGGACCTGGTTGGATTTAGCATGAGGCACCTGCGGAGTCAGCGGGAATGGGTAGTCGTGCTCACCTTCTCCATGTCCCAGACGCCCGAGGTGGCATAGATGTCCTTGCTCAGCTGCTCGCGGACCTGTTCGACCGACTCGGCGACACATACGAGGGTGCTGCCCAGGAAGTCGAGGCTAGCAGGGTCATCGTCCTTGGGGACGTTGTTGAGCAGGGCGCCTGTGAAATAACCATCGGTCAGCTCTGCAATTCATGCCGGTATTTGGTGTGGTTGGGGTTCGCCATACCGCCCATCTTCCAGCTTCCGTCCTTCACTTTGGGGGTCATGCCCTCGAAGTGCAGGCTGCATTTCACCGGTTAGCCAGCATCTCACAGGCACTGAGAAGTGTTACCGTACTGTCGGACTGCAAGACGCTTCTCGAGGACGCCGGGCTTATCGGGGGCGATGACGAGGAACTCGTACTTGCCCGCGGGCGGGGAGGCTGAGGCGGTGGCCATGGTGCGGATGCGAGTGGCCGAGGTGAAGCTGACGAGCGGGGTGGGAATGGGTTTACAGGGCGATAGAGCTCTGGTGCAAAGTGAGAGTCGTTGGAAGGCGAGACGGCTGGCCATGAGGGAAAGGTCCGAGACAGCGTCGGGACTCGGGACTCGGGAATTGGGAGTGCAGTGGGCTTTTATAGCGGACAGAGGTGAGACGCAGTATTCTACTTGATATGATGGGAGGTTGCACTGCGGGGTGCAGAGTGGACGGACGAGCCAATGTGGGGTAGAGTTGTGAATGCCATTGCGAGGCGCGCCTTTCTGGCGGGGAGCATGTTGACTCTGCCTCTCCCCACATGGGAATGGGTGCTCAATGCCAAGGAGCGCAACGCAGGAGGTGCAGGTTTACGGTTGACACGCCATTTCTTTCAAATTTAACAGTCAAGATAGTCGAGAGGCAAGATTGTGGGAATTGGCGAGGCCAACCACACTGTTGTTGGAGGGAGGGACCATCGATGTTGCTTGGATTTCTTGACTTCACATGCTAGATTTCGCTGGGCTAGGGACAGCTATTTTTCACATGTATGCGTGGCATGAGACCGAGTTTATGAATGAACAACTCGATTGATGGCAAACCTCGTCCTTTTTTAAATCGATTTGCCGCGAGGATGGCTCAACAACAGGCGTAGCATAGAAGCTCCGTTGGCAATATCTCTGTCGGCACAATGCTTAGTGCCGAGGGCAAATTGCAATTGAACCTCAACTACGTATCCGTTTATACTAACTGGTCCTGGTCAATCACCGAGTATTCCATAATTTTAAGTCGGCCGTGGAAGAAACCAAATCCCATGCCGATCTTGGCTGACAAACCCCAATTCCTCAAGGTAGGAATCGAAATGGTGACAACTATGACGATGCTCCCACCGACTTCGGCGCTGCCAAAACGGCATTCACCCCAAAACCCATCTCGTGGCCACGTCCCCGTGGCCGCAACCTGACTCACGCGCCGGAGATACAAAGCCAAATAGCTAGATCTACTTGAAAAATTGCCATGCTAGCCAGGGGAGCAGACCCTGAACGGGAAGCTGGCCCTGGGTCAAATGATGGGTCTGGTCCAGGGTAGGCGGCGCGAGGGGCAAGTATCGGATTTCGACCACCGAGCTTCAAAGCCGTCATTAAGCTGTCTGGGCAAGGCCAACTTCGGCCCAGTCCACGTCCCGCCAGGAATTAATAAACAGTACGTACTAGTTATGGCACACGGGAACAGAGACAACCCCTGGAAGCAATCCGGTGTTTGTGGACCGGAGATCCCGGCTGCTGCGGCCTGTCACTCTCCCGCCGTTGCAGCTGCGCGAGCAGGGTCGAGACAGCAAAGAGAGAGGCAACGGCCCCAGGCCCCAAGACACCGAGAACTCGCCGCCCCCGGGAATAACGTCACCGCCCGCCCCAAGGCCGCCCGTCGGTCCAAGCGCAAGCTCCCTGGGCCGTTCTCCCCCCGCTACTGGGCCCCCGTGAGCTGCTAGATATTTCTCGGCCAACTTTTCTCATCGTATGTCATCATGGCCAGCGGAGAGAGGAGAGGGTCGACGGTGCGACGGGTTTCCACCGCCGCGCCCCCTCTTGATCTGGCCCTCTTGATCTGGCTGTAGATGCGGATCCTGGATGTGAAAGTCCATGTCTCCAGCCAGGCGGCAACTTGAAGTCCATAGTTGAATCCTCCCGCATCACGTATTGTACTGGAAATGGAAATCCTTTGTCCGGCGCAGAGCCGGAGCCCCCGGAGATGGACGCCTCGCGCACACCGGCAGGAACCCGCTCTTAGCTCCGGGGCTCAGCTGGCAAGACCTGGTCTTCCTCGCTTGTGCTGCGCTGTCAAGGCTGTCCAGCTCAGCGCGGGTTGCACCAAGCTTGGCTTCCCTCACGGGATCATGGTCCCGCGACACTCGGCCGGCCCGGGGTCGTGGATGAATGCGGATGGGATCCATTCCCACAGAGGTACTCTCCAGGATAGCCAACCCCGACGGCCTCGTGCCTCGCGCCCGCCCCTCCGCGTCACACCACTCCTGACACCTGGAATTGTCCCGCAATGGGGAAGGGATCTGACTCTGAGCTGTACGGGGGCTTGTCCTTGGAGATGGAGAGGCCGCTCGGCTATGACAGGTTTCTCGCGTCACCTGAGCTTCCGAGGCTGGCATGGCCCGAGTGCTTGGGAAGATAGGATATAATGGCCAGCCTCTCACGCCTTGTTTTTGCTGTTTCCCATTCCATCATCACACTCAAGCATCCTCCAGAGCTACAGTAGCAACCACTCAAACCAACCTAAGCCAATCTCAATCTATTTGACCCCAACAAAACACCACATATAAGCCAATCTCCACCAACTTTCATCAAGCACACACACACACACATACACACACCACACACTACCACCCACTACCAACCTACTACCACCCACAACCACACAAAAAGAAACCATGGACCCCCATCAGTCTACATCCTCCTCCACCGCGACAGCGACGTCAGCGGCACCCCCACCATCGTCTCCGTCTTCTCTGAGCTTCAGGACGCCAACGCCGCGTGCCTGCAACAAGCCGTCGAGGCCAAGGTCGAGCCCAAGATCCAGGTGCCCCGCGAGCCGCTCAGCTGGGAGGCCCCCGACGGCACCGCCTGCTGGGTCGAGAAGCACACCGTCATCCCCCGCAAGACGCTCAACCCCGTCCGCCCCGAGAGCCCCAAGCGCAAGGACAGCAGCTTGTACGACAATGATGAGGATGATGTCATTGAGGTGCAGGACAAGGATGGTCACTACGACTAAGGCATGAGCGTGGATAGGAATTGTTGAAAAAGCAATGGGCATCTGAATTAATGCGGGCGTTTTATGAAGGAGATGAGATGAGATGAGATGAGATGGGATCTGATCTGGGTATCAACCCTGTGAGCTACAACAGTAGATCAGGCTGGTACCATGGTAGTGTAATGAGGGATCTCCGGAAGAGTCCCATATGTTTTAGTTACGGTAGCGACCAATGAATCTCATATTTGTTCAAATCCAAAAGCTCTTTACTCCCATCCCACTCATAACTACATGGGCCTCACCTTTTCCTGTCTAGTCGTACCATCATCCATCTACCTCGGACATGTAGCGAGTGTCTATGTTGCATTTCCATCTCAGATCCCAACCAACCTCTTACAGCTTCGCCTTGGGAACATCCTGCTTCATCATCGTTTCCGCAACAATGCGTCGCTGGATCTTTCCGGTCGCTGTCTTGGGCATGATGTCGGTAAAGTAAACCTTCTTGGGCACTTTGAACTTGGCGGAACGCTCCTCCATCCAGCCCTTCAGCTCGCTGGCCGTCAGCTGCTCGCCATTCTTGAGTACCACCGCCACGCCAATGTCCTGGCCGTACACCTCATCGGGGATCGCGAAACTGACGGCATCGCTGATCTTAGGGTGGCGCGTTAGGACGTTGTCGAGCTCGATGGGACTGATCTTCTCGCCGCCCTTGTTGATGAGCTCCTTGATGCGGCCCGTGATGAAGATGTAGCCGTCCTCGTCCTTCTTACCCTGGTCGCCGGTTCGGAAGAAGCCGTTCTTGTGGTAGGATGAGGCGTTGGCCTCCGGGTTGTTGATGTAGCCCTTGGTGACGTTCTCGCCAACAATGCAGATCTCACCCTCGCTTCCCTGGGGCAGCTCCTCTCCTTGTTCGTTGAGGATCTTAACCTCAACGCCCTGGCCGAGGCCAACACTGCCGGGCTTACGTTGGGCAGGGGGCAGGGGGTTTGAAGTCATCTGGTGGGAAGCCTCGGTCATGGCGTAGGCCTCAAGGACAGGGGCGCCATACGTCTCCTCCAGCTTCTGGAAGACGGTGGGCGAGAGCGGGCTTGAGCAGGAGCGGATGAAGCGAATAACCGGCTTGGGGCTCGGGGTCGGGTTCTTGAGGAGGATCTGGTGGATGGTGGGAACAGCCGTGTACCAGTTGGCCTTGTGGGCGATGAAGTCGACCCAGAACTCGGTTGCGGAGAACTTCGGGGGCACCACCATTGAACCGCCAGTGTAGAGGGGGGCCAGCAAGCCACAGAGCAGGCCGTGGACGTGGAAGAGGGGCATGACCAGCATGGTACGGTCATTGGAGGTGAGCTGGTAAGTCTGCTCAATGTTGTCTAGTCACGGTGTTAGTCGTGTAAGTCATATACGGCATTGCGACAAGCGGCGTGACAGTGGTTGGTACATACACATCGTTCTGGCTAAATTCCGATGAGACAGGGGGACCTATTCGTTGATCAGCGGAGTTGTCTCGGGAGACTGTCGGCATCCACCAAAACTTACCACTTTGGGTCGAGAAGTCGTTCCGCTGGACATGTGTTAGTTGATTTAAAGGTGTATAGTTGCATGTGAAACTGACCTCGTGTGCAGGATGAGAGCAATGTCATCCGGTTCAGCCCGCAAGACCTCCCTCTTACCCTTCAGACCTCCGAGGTCCTTGACGTCCAGCACGACCTCGCCCTTGGCGGCGTCCCAGTAGCACTCGGCGACGGCGGCATTGAACTTCTTGGCGGCCTTGACGCTGGCGGCGCCGGCAGCCCAGGCGCCCTTGGGGACCAGGACAATGGCGCTCTTGACGTCGTCGATGTAGAACTCAAACTCATCCTGCTTGTAGGCCGAGTTGAGGGGCGCCGCAATGCCGCGCTGCCAGGAGGCGGCCAGAAACGAGACGATGAACTCGTAGGAATTGGTGAGGGCGATGGACACGGGCGCGCCGGTGGTGATTCCGAGGTCGGCGAGCTTGGTCTGGAAGGCCGACACCTGCGAGTTGAGGTCGGCGTAGGTGACGGTGAGAGGGGTGGGCTTGGAGGGGATGATGACGGCGACGGAGGAGGGCGAGCCCTTGATGGCAGTTTGGAGGGTCAATGCCATGGCTGGGGGTGCTGGCGGCGACGATGATGCGGGTTCAGGTGTGAGATGAGGGTATTGGCGATGGAGTTTGCGGGTCAGACGACGTTGGCGATAACGACGGCGATTGCGAAGTCAGGAGCGGCGAAACAGAATCCGAGACCCCGGCACGGCAGAGATTGTGGCGGAATAAGAAGGAAGAAGCGTATGAGAACAAGTCGAGGTGAATGCAAAGGTTGAAGAAGAGAGAGGGAGAAGGAGAGAAGTCGTCCGGTGCTGGGTCTACTGAGCTCTAGCGAGTCGTCGACTCAGGTGCTGCGATAGGGGAGATGTGACGTGCTCTGTCCCATGGCGTCTCGGCATCCCTCCGACCACCCGTGAATCTGCAGACATTCATGTGCGAACCCGCTGAGAGCTGCCCGGCCGACAGGTCTAGACTCCACCCTGAGCCCCCACGACAGGCCACGACAGGGACGTTGCCCAGGGGGGCGTTCCGGGGGATGCCCCGGGGCTGCTGGCTAGTGGATTAGCGGGCTAGCGGGCTAGCGGGTTCTTAGGGGAATGGGATTCGCGAAGTGGTTGGAGGTGAAGTCGCAGGGCTTGGGCTGGGCTCTTGATGGGTTCTTGATGGGCTTGGATTGGGGCTGGTTGGCCTCGGGAACATGGGAACATGGGAGCTGCCCCAAATACTTGGGGTACCACGGTTCAGTGTCGAGAAATGGGCTCAGATGTGGCCTGCTTTGCTTTGCCGGTAGCGACCAGTTCGTGTCAGTGCGGGTTTATTCGGTGCGAATGATGCCTGGATACGTGACGCCTAAGCCGCTGCCTCCCCGTCATCATGCATAAATTCCTGATGGCTTTCTGGACGACCAACGCTGGCCCAGGTATGCGGGAACCAAATGGCAGTGCACATAGCATGATTCTGATACTTACACCACCCAACACCACGACGTAGCAGTCGAGGCTCTTAGGAATACTACCGGAAATCGACAAGTCCACCCTCGTCCAGGGCAATTCATTGGCGGGGTACTGCTTACACGTCCTCTGATCCATGGATCCGTATTCCGTCCACTAACGCCTCAACTCACCACCTACCCCATTCGGACCCTCCGTCCCACTGCGCCCCATCTCTCCCCGCCGCTCTCGCTTCGCCACGACTCGCATCTCCATCTTCCAGAACATTGCTACTTGCGCTTCACCACCTCCAAGTCTGCTTCCGAGCCCGAGCCCCGCTTCTCAGCTCGCGGCCTTGCGAATCGCATCCCGCATCCCGCCTCCCGCCTCCCGTATCCCGTACATGTCTCCGCCCCGGCCGCCTGCCGCTCCCTCTCGCTCCCGAGCAGACGACGTCCGCCGTCGCCGCCGTCGCCATGGCTGAGGCCGACGCCATGCCCACCTTTGGCGCAGAGCTCAAGGTTGGTGGCCTCTTTAACATCTCGCTGACCCCAGACCTCCGCGATCTCGCCTGCCAAGTCCATGTCTTCCCGAGCGAATCATCCCGCCGACTAACTCTTGCTCCGTCTAGGATGGCTTCAAATCCGCCAACGCCTGGGTCGGCCACGGCATTGCCTGGTTCGAGGATATCCAACAGTTCTACCGCGAGCGCGCCGCTATCGAGAAGGAATACAGCCAAAAGCTCACTCTTCTGGCAAAGAAATATTTCGAAAAGAAGAATAGGAAGACGTCCCAGCTGAGCGTCGGCGACACTCCTGCCATGACCCCCGGTTCCCTCGAAAGGTGCCCAACTCCCATCTCCCAACCCAACCCACACGACCCCTTCTGGCGCATCCCGTACTGACCAGGAACATTACCCCTCTCTAGTGCCTCTTTGACCACCTGGACCACCCAGCTCACCACCCTCGAATCTCGCGCCGGCGAACACGACCGATACGCTACCAACCTGCTCTCCCAGGTCGCAGAGCCCCTCAAGTTCTTTGGAGGCCGCTGCGAAGAGTTGCGCAAGCGCCATTCCGACTATGCCGATAAGCTCGAACGCGAGCGCGAGTCCTCCTATGCCGAACTGCGCAAAACCAAGGGAAAGTACGACGCCGTCTGCCAGGAGGTCGAGGCGAAGCGCAAGAAGTCCGAGTCTCACTACGACAAGGCCAAGGCCAAGAGCGCCTATCAACAGCAGGTCTATGAGATGAACAACGCCAAGAATAGCTACATTATTGCCATCAATGTAACGAACAAGCAGAAGGAGAAGTACTACCACGAGTATGTGCCAGAGATCATGGATAGTTTGCAGGACCTGAACGAGTTCCGAACTGTGAAGCTCAACGCCCTCTGGGTGGTTGCCACCCAGCTCGAATCGGTTATGCTACAGCAGAGCAACGCATTAATCGAGCACCAGGGTACAGAGATCAAGAGGAACTTGCCCCACCTCGACTCGATGATGTACATCCAGCATAACTTGGGAACCTTTAACGAACCCCCCGACAAGATGTTTGAGCCCAGCCCCGTCTGGCACGATGACGGCGCCATGGTCGTGGACGAAACCGCCAAAATTTATTTACGAAATGTCTTGAGCAAGTCTAAATCCCAACTGGGCGAACTGAGGAGAGAGGTGGACAAGAAGCGCAGGGAAGTCGAAGGCCTAAGGCGCACGAAACAGCGCATCAGGGAAGGCACCGAGAAGAAGGACGAGGCCGAGGTTGTCCGTATCCTCTTCTCAATGCAGGAGGATCTACACTCCGTCGACCGCCAGCGACTGACGGCTGAGGTCGAGACGTCGACTATCACCTCCGTCGTGGGCGACGTCACACTCGGCGCCAAGAACCACAACTTCAAGGGCCAGACATTCAAGATCCCCACCAACTGTGACCTCTGTGGTGAGAGGATCTGGGGCCTCAGCGCCAAGGGATTTGACTGTAGAGACTGCGGCTACACGTGCCACAGCAAGTGCGAGATGAAGGTTCCCGCCGACTGTCCTGGCGAGCAGTCCAAGGAAGACCGCAAGAAGCTCAAGGTCGAACGCCAGGACTCAGCCAACAAGCTCCTTAAGCCTGGTGCTACCATGACGTCGCAAACCTCATCCGACGGGCCGGACCTAACCCGTTCAAACACCATGAACTCGCTAAGCTCCCATTCGGCACGCCCATCCATTTCTGGCTCTGTCTCTGGGCCGCGCAGCCCAGCCGAGGACGCGCCTCCAGAGGCCGCGCCGCGACCCAGCGTCTCATCAGCCAAGGCACCCAGCGCAGCACGCAAGAACCGAGTTATGGCCCCACCCCCTGCTGCCTATGTCAACAATGACGCCCCGGGAGCCGCTGCGCCAAATGGCGGAGAGAAGAATGAGAAGAAGGGCAAGATGCTGTATGGGTTTGACTCAGGGTCCGAGGGTGAGCTGACGGTTCAGGAGGGCCGGGACGTTGTGCTGCTTGAACCAGATGGTAAGTCATGGACTTGAATATCCCCTATGAATCACAGCGCATGGTATATCTAACCACATCATTGCAGATGGCTCCGGCTGGCTCAAGGTCCGCGCCGGCTACAAGGAAGGCCTGGTCCCCGCCTCATATGTCGAGATCATCGAGTCACCCGGCCCCTCAGCACCCGCACCCTCCGCCCGCCCTTCATCTACGTACTCTACGTCTACCACCTCCTCCGCAGCCCACTCCACCGCGGCAGGCAAGAAGAAGGGCCCCACCGTCGCCCCCCGTCGCGGCGCGAAGAAGCTCCGATACGTCGAGGCCGTCTACGAGTACGCGGCGCAGTCCGAGGCTGAGCACTCCATGGTCGAAGGCGAGCGCTTCGTCCTTGTTACTGAGGACCCTGGCGATGGCTGGGTCGAGGTTGAGAAGGCTGGCGTCACGGCCAGCGTGCCCGCGAGCTACATCCAGGCTGTCTAGAAGAGGAAGTCTACTGCGAGGACATGTTTTGGGATAGAGGAGAGTTAGGTGCTGGGGAGTGTATAGATGAGAGTCATCAGCGAGCAAGCGAGCAAGGTTGCTTCCACCGTCGTCATGGGAAACGGCGCATGTAAATAAAAAGTCGGAACGAGGCCTGTATATTTCTAGGGAAGCATCCATATGGATTGGGTACATACACGTCAACCACACCTTCCAGAACCAGTAACTTGGTCTGCACAGCCCGCTGGCCTCATTCGTGGGAACTCGTGGCCATCGAGTGCTTACGAGTGTTTGTACGTATCGCTCTCGCCACTCTTTTGAGGGGCCGAACGTCCCGGGGCGAATTAACCAGATTCACGGTGAGACACAGTGAGACATTCAGGCATGCATGAGATGAACCAAGGAGGTGTGTCAGAATGAAGTAGAGCCATGGGGTCTGACAGCCCACCAGATTCGATTCAGCCATCAAGAAGCAGAAAAGAGATAAGTGCCGTCTATATTACACGATTGTACAAGGAAAAAGGGCCAAAGAGAAGAAAGTGAGCCCATCGCACACTCCAGTATCGTCATCGCCGAATGCCCATCCGATCTTGGTATAACCCCCTAAGCCGACCCCTCACCAAATGTGCCCATGCCATTCCGCCGAACCAGCCCCGCCAGAGTATCTCTCTTGTGATGGTGGTGTAAGAAAATGGGAATGGGGATATCATCTCTTCCAGAGTAACGCCATGCCAAAAAAAAATCAAAGGAAAATACATGTTTCTCATCCTTGGGGCAAACCTGTGCCATGCACGCAATGACCGCGGACCAAACGCCGAGCGCGGTGTGAATGTGAAAAAGGGGGATTGTGAGAGGGAAAACAAGAACTATCAACAAGGGGAGTGGAATCATGTCGTCTATCCGCTGTGTATGCTTTGCATGAAGGGGAGTTTGTCGTAAACCCGTAGTAGTTCGTGAGGTTGAAGACTCAGGAATTCTGCGGGGAGCCATTATGGTAGGAGGTCGGCCGAGGCTGATTCCTAAATCATCTGCGCCGTTGGGGCTCCCAGTCCATGTTGGCCGAGTCCGTGCCGCAGGGCGTCTTGCAGTTCTGCAATCTGCGCCATCATGGCGAGTGAGTGTTGCGACTGTTGATCCATCTCAGTCTTGAGTTTCTCGTTTTCCTCGCGCACACGCTTGATCTCTTCTCGAAGTTCCGTAAGCTCTTCAATACCGCTGGATCGTCGCTTGCGCTTCATCCCAGACTTCTCGCTGTCATTATCTTCGGGAGACGGGGCAGGCTCTGCAGGTGGTGTCATCCCTTCCATATTGGTATGTACTCGGCGCAGATGCTCGTTCAGATTCTCCTGTCGCGAGAAGCCTTTCCCGGTATGCCGCTTGCAGTTTGGGTGAGGACAGTTGACAGTGTTCTTGGGTCCTCCGTGCTTGCCGTGAACCTCGCGTTCGTGTCTGAGTAGACCGCCAGAATATGTGAATCCAGGCAGATTCTCGCATCCGTCGGCAGGACATCGGTACGGGCGTTCATGTTTATCCATGTGTTTGCTAGTAGATATGTTAGTGTTGAACAAGGACGTCCGTGCTGCTGGGGGTTTACTGACTTCCATTCGCACTTGCGCGAAAATGCTCGTAGCTCCTCCTTGCAATCGTCCAAGGGGCAGTGGAATTTCCCGTCTGCCTGTTTCGCAACCTCTCGATCGGGCTTTGGAATCGGCTTGATGCGCAACGAGGGAGGGGACCCAACGCCTGGAGACAGGTCTTTCTCGTCCTGGAGAGGATCCAGGGGTGGGGGCACTTGCATCGCGGCTTGAAGGGGCGATGGGAAAGTTGCGTGCGTTAGGTCGAGGCGTGTCGCTTCCTGGATAGCAGTAGCATCCTCAGGTATCATGCCTCGATCATCTCCCAAGACGACCCTATCGTCGGGCAGCATGGCCGCCTCGGCAGTGTAGTGGCTGAGTTGTTCGGCAACGTCATTGTCGGTGAAGCGTTGGTCGGCGGCGTGGTCATGTTCGTCACCGATGGGCGGATATGCGCCTTCATGAATGAAGTTCCTTGGCTCGTATGCGACACTCATGGTGGCGGCAGATCGATATCGTAGGGACAGGAAAGTTGGAAAGACGCGGGTGCCGCGGAGGGACGCGGAAGACAGTCAACGGTCGCGCCGGATGGCAGAAGTCGGAGGTGGTCAAGAACCAACCCTGGATGTTGAAGGAAAGACGGGCAAAAAGTGGAAGGTTGCGCGCAGGGGTTTGGTCGATACGCCGTCGAGCTTGTGGTTGAGTAAGGCAAGTAGCTATTGCGATGAGCTCGGATTGATGGAGGCCTGAAAATTATGGTATGAAGTGTCGGAACTCAACGGAGGCTGGACCGAGTGGATTAGTCAGAGATGGCACGTGACGAGGCGGAAGTGAGTGGTCTGTGCGCTTTGGCATGAGCGAGCATGTGCGTGCAAGGTGGCGCCGAATGTTCCGAATGGTCGCTGGTCTCTGGGTCAGCACTCAAACCACTGGAGAGGGCCATCGCGAGTGTGCTGTATTAGTACTTTGCACCGGCTAGGCATCCGCTGAGTGACTCGAATCAGTATGACAGCCTTTGGAGAGTCCTTGGGGTCGGTATCCAACGAGAAGCATCCATCCGAGGCATGAGCCAGCCGGGCGTGACTCACCCTCACGGCCTTACTCCAAATGGTGCCTTGCCGTTATGGGCGTGGGGAAGGCTGCGGCGTGAATATGTACACCCAACGCATAACCCCAGCCTTCGTGCACCTCTGCCTTGCGTTGGTTGAGGCGTGCCACTCACTAGAGGGCGTTACTGTCGAGTGTGCGGCCTCCGCTAAACGCCTGGTGCACGCTTGCGCGCGAGGCTGTGCCAGCTGGCCAACAGACGTGTAAACACGCCCAGAACAAGATCTAACCGGTGATCTTGTTCACGATCTTGCTTCCAAGCTCCCTTTTATTCGCGTGTCCCCCGGTCATCCGGCGTCAACTTCGCCCACGTCCCACTCGGTGACGTGCACCAAAAAGGGTGGAGGGGGGTTGCCTGGATCCGTTATGAAGGACTCATGATGGATGCGTAAGATAGTGAGCTGGCGGTAACCGGCTGACCTGCCCTAACACGATGCCTTACATCCATGGAGACCTCCCCATTGGGCACGGCACGATCGTGTGCCCCCAGAAGGATTTGGATGTATGACCCCTCCCGGTTCATCATGCCCGGGAGAGGTCTACCTCGATGGCGGAAACAGGGCAGCTTTCCCGGGCCATTTCTGCCTCAGTCACCAAGGCCGGGCATCCGATAGCCTCTCGTCGAAAGATATAATTAATAGTAAAAGACAGGCTGAATAACTTTATCCTAGCGTGAGTCTTGTACGTGGTATGTTTAGGCGCCATCACGAACACGAATCCGAGTGGCGGTTCCAGAATCAAGGACCAAGGCCGGTGGCGATTGGAGGCTCAGGCACTATGATGCGTTGGTGTGGTGGTTGTACGCGTAGTTGTTGCGCATCCCACAGCCTTCGAGCAAGAGGGCATTCAAGGGAATGCCGACAAGCATGATGTCGGCTGAAAAGAAGTGGCGTCTTCCGACTGGGGCTGAGACCAAAACAAACCGATGATAAGAGTAGCATCCGGCGACCAGGGCCATGAGACTTGGGGAATTAATTGACGCCTTGCTAGCCGGTATCCCGGGTTTGGAGTTGTTCACCATGCGGCCGGATGGTGATTGTGTGAGGTGGAAAACGGCGAAAGGAGGGTGGGATTTTGGAGCCTCGTTTGGGTGTGCTGGCTCCCGTCGGTGGTCAGGCATTTGTGCATTTACACCAGAAATATGAGGTTGAGACTCTTGTGTTGATGCAGTCTAGCCACGGCCTGCTACCCAAAAGCAGCTAAGACATGCGTACTTCTTCCTCAGGCCACAAATCAAAAACTTAGCATTGATAAGGTCTTTGTTAATCAACTACAGATCATGAAGGACTACAATTGACATACGCCCGTAATTATCTCAAATAGGACCATCTTAGCCTCGTGGGGTTCTATCCTCTCGTCCTAACTACCAAGGCGAACTGGGCTATGCTGGAGGACATCGTGTGGTGGGATCACGTGATCAAATATGCCCTGACGGCCTCCAGGCCCCAAACAGCACTGCGAACCTGTGAGGTGGCACAGTAGGACAAGAAACGGTGCTTTGGTAATTACTGCGTACACATTGTTAAAATCAGCCCCCAATCTCTCGGGCAGCCCTGATGTGCTTCTTTGGTCATCGCACAGCCTCAGCCAATTAATGCTGGGTGACCTGTTTCAGCACCTTCATCCCATTCATACGTGGTCCGCTCGCCACAGGTGTGGCGCACCGCCTCAATTTGTCATTTACGGAGTACAATAGCCATCCAATGTAGCTGCGCGTTCAAATGCCAACTCTACCATCCAAAAGTAGGAAAATCAGAACCCGTCAAAACCCGTCAAGAAGGAAGGAGTTGGACCAACTTATTGACATGGTAGCAATGAGATTGAGACTAGTTGTGCCGACCATCAGCCGTGGCGTTCTCTGCATGGGAGGAGGCGTCCCCTTTCTTTAGATAGGTGGTTCCCCGCGTCGCATGCTTCGTAATTCATGACTGTCTCACTCTCCTTCAGCAATCCTTCGCGTTCTGCCTTACCACCTTACCGCCATACTATTGGCCAATAAATCAATCAAACCAACCACCCAGCATGTCAATCACCAAGATCAGAACCTGCCTCTGGTTTGACGATCAGGCCGAGGAGGCAGCCAACCACTACATCTCTACCTTCGGCGGTGACTCCAAAATCGTCAACACCCAGAACGACGAGACAGGCTCCATTATGCTAGTCGAGTTCGAGCTTCGAGGTACTCTCTTCCTCGGTCTTAACGGCGGTCGGGCCAAGTGGAGCTTCAACGAAGCCATCTCCTTCCAGGTCGAGTGCGAGGACCAGGCCGAGATCGATCATTTCTGGGAGAAGCTTGGCGAGGGCGGTGACGAGTCTAGGCGGCAGTGTGGGTGGATTGCTGACAAGTACGGCATCTCGTGGCAGGTGATGCCGAAGTCGCTGAAGATGATGCTCAGCCCTGAGGATAAGGCGGCAGCGGGCAGGGTTACGGTTGCGATGATGAAGATGACGAAGATTGACGTTGATCTTCTTGAAAAGGCATTTCGAGGTTGATTTGGACTTTCTGGGCGCGGAGTCTGTGGCCTAAAGGCACAGTCTCCACAATGCATTGTCAATTCGAAGCGATTCTCCTTGAGTTACTGCAATGCCTGGTCAGCCTAATCGAGGCAGCTTTTCATGGGATGTGCTCCGAGGACCCTCATGATTGAGCTCTCAGGTAGCTGCTGAAGAATTATTCCGAGACCCCCCGGGCCAAACGTGGCCTGTGATACTTGCGTTTGGGACACGTACAGCTTAACTTGTTATCCAGTTCTTACAACTGCAAGAACTCAATCAACTTTCCGACAGCTTAGCTGTCTCCCTCAACCGTTCCCACCAGCTCCTGGTATACTCATCCAGGTCCCCAGGCCCAAAAAGTCGGTCAGCCAAGCATCGCCATTCTCGTCAATGAGCACATTACTAGGCGGTCCTTTTCCCCGTGTCACACTGATATCATGTAGTCGGCCTAGAGTCTCCCTTATCTGTGTCTCCCATTTCCCCCCCATATCTCTTGGAACAGGTGGGATACTAACATCTTCCAGGGAGTATCCCAAAACGTTAGGAGAAACCCAGTCCCGGATATACCCGACAACGCCTTTCGAGTCCACGTGTGTGACGTATCCTCGAAGTGTTGGGACGCGAAGAGGGTTATCGTAGTTGATGAATATATGCGATATTCTGGATAGGCTAGCCATGTCTTGCTTCAGCCATGGATTCTCTAATCCCTAACTCACTACCTTACAACATATCTCGGCACCATCAACAGACACACAGCTCACTGAGATACCTCCTCGGACAAAAACCTCGAGGACAAAGATGTCTGAAGGCGGAGGCTGAAGGTCTCTAGGGAGACATGGCCGTGCAAGTCCAGGGTAGGAGAGCTAGTATGGGGTTGCGGGGGTGCTGCCTGGAGAAAGAGGGCTTTCTGACATCAAAAATAACATAAGAACTGCATCAAGGAAATCATCATCGTCTGGGTCCCTCAAAGCCTAGCAAAGGAGTTGGATCGGCCGATTTTCGGTAGGGATTCCATGATCGGGTGTGATGGGGCTGGGGAGGAGGGAGACGTTGAATTGCTTGCAGTTGAGCTCAAATATTATATCCGCGCCGTCAACTTCGATGGCAACATTGAACTGAATGACCATGATGCTACTAAATGGCTAATTTAGTCTTCCGAAACTGACATTAGACAGGACCTGGAGGAGTGATCTGGAGGGTTTGGTGGTCGCAACCGTTGAGTCCTAGGTTGAGGAAATATCATCCGTGTTGTGCTGCTACTAGTGGGTGGTGTTCGAGGCCCGAGGCGGGCGTAGTACGGCTGTACCATAAGCTAATTACCCCATAATAACCACGGGGGACAGAGCTAGCACAGTCTGCGCTGGTGGAGACGATGGGTTCGTTGGTGCTTCATGCGGCTGCACCAAGGGTTCGTCCGCGTTCGTACGTTTGGTCATCCCACGTTCCACGTTGCCGGTATCAGAGGTACGTAATTAACACGCAGCTCGGATGACCCCATGATATTTTCGCTTTGGCTCGTAGATGCTGTACAGGGTTGTTGGAGATGGGGGGTTTCCTAGACTGGAAAATCTTGTTGTGCATCCAACCCAGGGGAAAATTGTAACGCCTCGTCTGCAGCTTGATGCTCGCCTGACCAAAGCCACTCGGCTTGGATAGGGACATTTTCGGTAGTTTGCCGAGGTTCGACGAAGCCGACAGCTACAGCGGGTTGGACACTAAGGAACCCACAGACAGGAACCGGGAATACCACGCTTGCAATTGATGAGAAGTCAACATGTCTGTCTGATCTGTCCCCACTTGCTGCGATCCCGGATTACCGGGGTCACGCAGACACAAGACACGGACCCAAAAAACACTTGAGTTGGACGATAATCGAACAGAGCAGTCAGGCCACTGTCAGTTATATCACTCATCCTACTATGAGGTTGCACCGTCTCATATTGGCAGTGGAATCCGTCGACTTCCAGCTGATGCAGTACTACGTCCCAGCAGGATTTTCACTGGCAACGAGTGCGTCCTCCGTCGTCGGATCAGAGCTCGCCTCCGAGGTGCAGTTTGTCTCTACTACGGAGTAGGTAAATTCACATCCCCAACGCAGTTATCTCGGACTGTTTCCCCGAGGGCAACGCTAGCCTGATTTGCATAGCTACTCCAACTTTTGGTGGACTAGCAGGGTGTGGATGAGTGTAGCGACGCGCCTAAATCGGCTCACCAAGAGCTTTCCAGGTTTAGCTTCTTGTGCCCCTCCATCCAACATTCGTTGATAAATCCCCCTCATCCACTTCCTCCACCACTGTTCTTTCCCTCTCTGACAACCATCCACGGAAAATATTTTCTTCCCTCCAACTCCTCCTCCCCAACTCGCGCATTGTCAACCCTCTCTGTTGGCACTCCTCTCTTCCATCCATCATCTTCAAAGGTATTATCAAAGGCACTGGCAGCAAGGCACGCAACAGACTTATAGCACGCTTTTCCATTGCTCTCAAGTCCAAGCATGGCCGAGCCCGCCCTCAGCCCGCCAATTGGCGACGCGAAGCTCCAAGACGAGGTTGATGAAATCCATCATCCTTCGTCCGATAGGCTCGCCAACCAGGAAGAGGGGAATGTCCAGGAGGGTGATTACGACGCAGAGACGGTCGAGCGCGTCTATAGAAAGATTGATCGTCGCATCATTCCAGGTTTGTTCGTGATTCCCCACTTGCGAAATCCATCCGCTCACGCTTGCAGCTTTCTGGGTCCTCTACTTTCTCTGCTCGGCTATCAGGTCCAACATCGGCATTGCCCAGACCATGAACAAGGACGTTGGCCACGACCTCATGTCCGTTCTCGGTATGACGGCCAAGGATACCTCCACCGCCCTCGCCCTCTTCTACGTCGCCTATGTCATATTTGACTGCCCTTCCAACCTGATTATGAGCAAGCTCAGCCCTCGTCTCTGGATGGCTCGCATCGTTTTCGCCACGGGTCTCGTTGGCACCTGCTTCGCCGCCGTCAACGATGCTTGGAGCGTCAAGTTTCTTCGATTTCTTCTCGGTGTCGTCATTGCTGGCATGTGGCCCGGCATGGCCTTCTACCTCACCCTTTTCTACCCGCCTACCCGCACCGCTAAGCGTATCGGCATGTACTTCACTGCCGCTCAGGTGTCCGCTGCCGTGGTTGGACTTGTGTCTGCGGGCTTCCAGAAAATGGATGGCTTGGGTGGTCTCGTTGGTTTCCGTTGGATGTTCCTCATCTACGGCCTTGTCGCTATTGTACTGAGCGTCACTCTTCTATGGTGGCTCCCTGACCGCCCTCTGGCTCCTGGCCAGGTCCGTCAGAACACTGGCATCTTCAAGTTCCTTCCTGCTACCCCTGAGGTCCTGACTGGTCAGGATGCCGTCATCCATTACCACGACCTTCGACGTGTTTACCACGCCCGCCCTTGGACCATGAGGGATCTCGGTCTTGTCTTGGTCGACTGGCGCCTGTGGCCCTTGACCATGATGTACTTTGGCGTTGTCGGTGTGGGTATTGGCACTCAGCTGTACGGCTCAATTATCATCGCGTCCATCCAACCCGAGGCTAGCGGCATTGAGATTAGCTTGCTCTTCGCTCCCATCTGGATCATGGATCTCATCGCCATTTTGATTGTCACTCCCATCTCGGATCGTTTTCACAAGTCGCGCCCTTACTTCTTTTCGGGGGCGGTATGCATCCAGATCTGCGGTCTTTTGACCACCACCTTGGCAACCAACAACGGCTGGGCACGATACGGCGGCCTCCTCATGGTCGGATTCGGTCTCGGCCCTACTCTCCCCATCTGCATGGCTTGGAGCACTGAGATCTTCCAGAAGCGCCATGGAGAGGTCGGCGTTGCGGCTGCCACCGCTCTCGTCTCTGGCCTGGGCAACCTCGGTAGCGTCATGACCACCTACGCATTGTACACTGGCTGGCCCGAGGACGCTGTAGCCGGCCCTCACCAGTACCGCAAGAGCAACTACACCATGATCGGAATTCTCTGCATGAGCATCATAAGCTCATTTCTGATGAAGTTTCTGTTGAAGGTTTTTGGCAACCCTCCAAGCAGCAAGTTCCAGAGTGACTCGGCCAGCGAGTTCGAGGACGGCGCGGCTAGACGAGAGGGCCAAGAGCGTGGTTTCGGGTCGAGTCTTCCTTGGAAGCGAGGCAACCGAGACTAACTCTCCTCCCTTAATTCATTTGAAGGAGTCGCCTAAAGCCAAGACCCGATCTTCAACAATCGCCTGACCGACGACTTCAACGCTTGCTCTTCAGCTACTGGTAGCTCAACCTACATTTCTGCTACAATTTAACAACCAACTACCTATTCAATTCGACTGAATGGTCTTCTTAGGGTGGTTCATGTCGCTAGTCACATCTTTCTCCGATACCGGCAGGATCTCGGGGTTGGCCTGACCAGCGACAATGGTTCTCTTGGATGGCACATCTGGATTCACGACGGATGAGAAGACAATGCTTCCGCGCTATCGTCTCATCCATCTCGCGTTTCTCGAACCGTCCCAGAGAACGAACCATCTCAAAGATTTTGTGTCTTACTTTTTATTGCTTCGGCTTTGCTTTACTGCGCTGTTTTGCTCTTTGATGATACCCCATCAGCGTTTATACCCGCTGTCTTACGAGTTTCTCTTCCCCTCGACAGCGACAGTGCTTCTACGCCATCGCTGGGACGGCGTGTTGGACCGAGGCCCAAGACCGGCGAAAATGCTCCCGCGCTATCGTTTGGTGGGCTCTCGTGGGCGTCAAGCCTTGGATTAATGGTGATCGAGAAAAAATGACCGGAGGGTCAGGTGGTGTATGGTTAGGAGCGTAAATGTATATCCCTTCTGGGCTGTACAGTGTTGTTCAGGACTATAATATAGCTTGGATAAGACTTTTTTACTCCTACTATGTCGATTTGGTTCTTCGTGATATGATACATGCCTCAATTTATTGACAAGCAAGCGAATTGATGACTGAATTTGGCTCAGCTTGTCAGATCTTGTACTCCAATTGACCAGACCCACTCTTGACCACAGCTATCCTGTCAATGTTCTGGTGATGTAACCTGGTAATTATTGTAGAAGAAATTGCAATACGGGCAAGTAGACAAAATGTCCATGGGCGAACGAGTCCGAGATAATAAGCGAATTGTTGTTGTATAACAACAGACATCGCAATATTTGCCTACCCAACATTTTTGGTTGCAGCAAACCGGCGACCACAAAAGAGTGAACAGCCTTGAACGAAACGAATGGAATGGAATCTCCCTTCTGCATCAATACCCAGTTGCCTTCCTAGGACCTCTAATTGTTCATCGTATTGTATTCCTGTACTGTCAGAGCCCTAGTCGGTCCTTGATCCCGATGGCTACTCATCCCACCAGGCAGCACGAAGGCCCTGGGCTGGGGAACGGACACCTGCATAGTTATTCTAAGGCCAGAGAGTTTGACCAATCGTTTTGAATGGCTGAGAGTCATGAATTGTGGTAGGCTGGCGCTATTGTGGTCAGCCAAGCAAACGCAGTCTGATGCTTTATGCAAATAATGCACGGTTTCCAAATACATAATACCCTAACTTGTCAGTGAATCACTGTAATTATCATACTCTTCAAATCTACCTCTGTTGTGCCTTTTTCCCTTTTCATTTTCTCCCACTTTCATTCTCACTTCCACCAACCTGAGCCTCTGCAAGAGAGGAGCCTACTCGCAAGAAACGGCGTGAGCCCCCTACTGCTCGCACCGATGCAATCACACACCCCGATCAGCGAGGCGGACTTCAAGGCTTTTGGTAACACCAACCGTGCCTTGTGTATTGCCTTCCCGAAACACTCCCGCCGCAAGAGTCAATTCCAACTTGAGGAGCTGGAGCAGCTTATCGCCGAAACAGAATTTGGGGCGGAGGACGATGTAGTTAGCGTCACTCGAATTGCTAGCAACTTTCTAGCGGTGCTTTATTCATCCACTTCTCTCCGCGACAAGGCTGTTGAACTCCTGGGGTGCGAGTTTATCTACACTCCACTAAGGGGCAAATGCTCACCTGTCGTGGCTCCATTTCCTCGAAAGGATGACCCTCACACTTGGCTCGTACCAGCGGGCCCCCTCACGACTGCCAAGGTCCTTTCTGCAGCACTGGAGGCCTACCTAACTGTTCACAATGAGGACCACGAGCCCGGCTCACTAGCATACGAGATCCGAAAACTACAAGTCTCCTTGTTCCTCCCAACTTCGACTTTCGCGGCAGGTGACCTTAATAATTACACCAGACAGCGTGCTAACAATTTCTTAGGTGGTCTAGGAAACCCGGAAAAAGGTCAAAGGAAAAGAGTTCTTTGTCAAAGGTCAGCCACGATCGATCACTGCAGAACGCCGCTTCGAGTGCCTACTCTGCGACGGTCTACATCCCGCGACACTCTGCGACGATCTTGATACCAATCCCTCTCTTGGCCCGGTGGTCTTTTCAACCCAAGACAATGAATGTACGGAAGAATACAGAGACATGATTGCGCTGGAAATGAAGTCCTATGAGACTACCAAGGGACGAGGAAGAAAGAGGGTTCGATCCAACTATTAACTTCCCCGTGGTCATAATGGCGGTGGAGAACTCATGATAGTCAGGGAGGGTTAACAGCCGGTCTGTCATCTGAATCCGTCACTTCGCCACCACTGTGCACCTCAAGAGAGAGTGGATAAGTTCGTTTCTCCACCGGCCTGTCGCTTTTACTCAACGACTCTAGGGGCCCTTAGTATTGGGGTTGTTGTGGAGGGGATGCGAACTTTCGATTCGACGTTACAAAGAAGAGGCTGATTAGGCTGGAGACTAGCTGTGTTGATGGTATTTGCTGAGTTGTGGGCTTTGTCAAGTTGGAATCTAAGGGAGAGTTGAGCCACCAATACGACCCCTACGGTTGCTGTGCGAAGGACGGCCTCTGGAGATGCCTCTGGAGATAAATGTACTTGTTAGTCAACCTTGTGGCCACAGTAATGACAGTATTCAAGTTCTAAATGTTACTACTCTGGCCCATAGCTCTGACATGGATTATCTGGTTGACTCCGAGACCCCACAAGCTGTGTGTGGGCTTATGAAAATGGTCTCTATCCGCGCACTCTCAACTCTTCTCACTGTGCATCTGACGAGAGCAAAACTCTTCCCAGCTACCAACATCGGGTTAATAAAAAAGGGTATATTCTTGTTTGCTACAATATCAGACATCATGCCATGTAGCAAAGAGGCAACTTCATCATGTTATTAAGGTAGTACAGCTATCAATGATCTACCCTACACTTTTTTTTCTTTCGAATCCTACCAATTCGCATCAAGAACTTGGGACGACAGAAGCTAATTGGAGCTGTGGAGATAAAGTGCGGTTTAATTGAGGTGCATCACAGTAATTTACAACCATTTACACATTAACCTCGGCACACCGCTCCTGATTCCGTTGATTGCCTCTTGTTTGGCCACGGACAACAGCCCATGTTGATATTATCGGAAGCAAATGGATGGGGCCGTTAAAATGGTGTCACCGGTGCACACGTAGACGAGTGAATTCTTTTTTCATCTCCTCTTCCAATCCCACAATCTCATTAGGAAATTGACGCAAATTAATGTCTGCTTTGTCCAGAGTGCGGTTTGTGCCACATAGCGGGTAGGCAGTATGGAACTGATGAGAATGAACGTGCGTGCAGCTTCAGTGGCAACGCCACCACCGGGGTAAGAGGCCTTTGCTGGCTCTAATCTATCAAGACCACAGTTTTTATATGGGCTTCTATTAATATCAAAATTAGGTCAGCGTCATGGTCAGTCAGATCTGGCCACCAGCTCTCGTATTTGTATATGTTCATCAATTTTTATATTGTGGTTGTGAGGCGGGCTGGAGAGATAATATATGACACCGCCGAGACTGCGGCCAGCTCCATCTACTTGAGGGCCCGTGTATATTAACTAGGACCGAGGGATCCGTCGTGTTTCATGAAACAAGTCTCGCCAGGATCCTCACATCCATCAGGAATAAACCCCCGGAGGTGGCGGAGTGGTTCTGGCGCCGTTTACGTTTCTACCCATGACGACATGCGGCGGTGGAGACCTTTGAGGCAAGGAAGACGGGTTCGAGGGTAATTTGAGGGGATTCGCTGGTGATTCATCCCAATTTATGTGAGAGAACCGTGCATCAGCCACATCCTGCGAGTGCCGGCGCTTGGGCCTGCCGGGCGGATTTGGTGAGTGGGAGCCAAAAATGGAATGACAAGAGGCTGAATGGGATGTCCCTGTACAAGGACAAGGCGCTCAGGAAGGACTGAAGTGCACATCCCAAACGCTGACGGCATGGTGGGGGGGTAACTTTGATTATCAGGGTAGATCAGGGGCGTCAAGTTTATTGACGGCGGACGAATGTGAGGGTGATGCGAGGGCGATGTGTGAGTGATGGGTGTGCGATGGGTGGGCGATGAGCCGCAGGAACCGGTTGACGATCAGGCCGGGCTTGTCAGTTGGCGACAGTTCCACCTCCAGGTCGAGCAAGCAGATCGAGCAAGCAGATGGAGCACCCAGGTCGAGCACACCCAGGTCGCAGGTATGGCTGCTCCACCTCTGATACAGAAAGTGGCAAACTACCAGCAACTTCCATCAATGGGACATCATCTGTCGGCCTTGTGCTGCATTTCCCCTTCTCGGTTGTCCAGGCGGCGCAGCATAGATGCAGGCGTTTGCAGGAATAACGAGACGGGGTTACTGGACGAAAAGGGTCGACGACCCCCGACTGGCCGAAACAGGGACAGCGGGGGGATGATTCCTGGGTCCAAGGAGGGAGCGAGAGGCCAGAGGAAGGGACGGACGGCATCACGAGAGGATCAGCTGAATGTCAGCCGTGGCGGCGGGTTGGCCACTGACAGGACGGTGTCCCATCGCCGAGGCCAGAGGTTGCGTACTCCCGCCTGCGGTTGCGTTGACGTGTGGTGGAGCGTTGCCTCACATTCTGGCCGGCGACGGGCTTCTGAAACGGCAGAGACACCCTGAGTCGTCACGTTTTAGGCGGACTGGCCATGATGAAACGGGACCCCGGCTCCTCCTGTTCTGTTTTGGGACGCCGTAGAGGGATGCTGTAAAGGGCCGTGCTTGGCGCTGTCGCGTGTCTTTACTGGCTGGCCGGCGGCCTCGACTAGCTGACTGGCGGCCTTTGCTGGCGGGTTGATGGCTTTCACTGGTTGTCTGTCGGCCCTTCACTGGCTGTCTGGCGCTGGCAATGTGCAGTGGCGTTCGTCACCTAGGATGCTGCGGCGATGAGACGAAGCTTGGGCGTTCAGCTGTAGCATCCGTAGTGCTCGCGGCGTTAGTCATCCATGGAGTGCCCGGTTCCCGTTGGCTTGTTCGTTTCTTTGGTACTCGATTGTCTTGACCGTATGGTCGCTGACACACCCTGGCTCCTCCGTCGTGTGACGTAGAGAACACTTGCCCCTGGGCATATTATGCATATTCTTAGATCCCTGCACGAGGCGTCAACTTGCTCCTCGCAACCTCGCTGCAACCGCCCACTCAATCCTCAGACCCAAGCCCCCAAGCCCCCCGCGCGCTCCGAGGCTCAGAAACAAACCATGGCAATCAATCGAACAAGCAATCTTAGCCAGGAGCATCGACATAAGCCAAACAGACGGCTGTGCGCCCGCCCATTGGCCCCCCGCCTGCCTGCCCCGTTTGTGTGCGACTGTCAATGGCGGCGCTCAAACACCATGGCGGATCCTCTCATCGCCCCTAGCTGTTGATCTACGCCCATGGCATGTGCAAATCCGGGATCCGATCGTGCCTCGACTGATGGCTCCCGCCAGAATGGCTCTACCGGGTTGCCAGGGACGAGATGGGATGGATGCTTCCGGTCAACCGCCACAAGCGAATTGCCATGGCCAGATGACCGTCCAACTCTGAAGTCAGAGTCCAACCCATCACCACCTGCTCTCGCCGTCCATCTGGCGACTTAACTCACCGTGGCCAATACTACACCGTTTCCACCGCCTACCCGCGAGGATCCTCCCCCGGACACCCACCCCCATGTGGCCCGATCTCGTAGCCTTGTCCACGTCCCGCCGCCCACTTTC
>JAANBB010000271.1:0-55406 GCA_014621425.1 Cylindrodendrum hubeiense | reverse complement strand
TTTTCGCTGGATCTAGATCATTCGCAACGAGGAGAAGCCCGCCCACGAGATTTGCGCCGAGAAGGAGCTGAGCTCTTACTCGCGATTCACCCGCAACAAGTCCGCCTCCCCTCCCCTCCCCTTGTCCACTGACCGCCGTTGCTAACCAGCCGCCTCTTTCTCTCCAGCTATGGCGAGTTCATGACCCTCTTTGCAAAGACCGTCGCCGAGCGCACTCGCCCCGGCCAGCGACAGGATGTTGAGGAACAAGGTACGCTGTCGCAATCCACACCCCCGCGACCGATACCCAGCCCATAAGCTCACACCGAAGCCTCCAGACTACACCTTCCACGCCTACGGCCGTACCGAGGGCATTTGCGGCATCATAATCTCGGACCACCAGTACCCGGCCCTCGTTGCTCACCAGCTCCTCAGCAAGGTTGTCGACGAGTTCGTCATCAAGCACCCGCGCTCCTCTTGGGCAACTGGCCAGCCCAACCTGCTCTTCCCCGAGCTCAACGATTACCTCACCAAGTACCAGGACCCTCAGCAGGCCGACAGCATCCTCAAGATCCAGAAGGAGCTCGACGAGACCAAGATTGTCCTCCACAAGACCATCGAGAGCGTGCTACAGCGTGGCGAGAAGATTGACGACTTGGTGGCCAAGAGCGACGGCCTCAGCAACCAGAGCAAGATGTTCTACCGTATGTGCTCGTTCCCCTTTCCGAAACACCTGGTGGAGACGCCCTAACTAACCCCTTACTCCCCGCAGAGCAAGCCAAGAAGCAGAACTCGTGCTGTGTTTTGATGTAATGGAACATTTCGTTTCGGCGTTGGGACCCGACTTCGTTCAGCATATAAGGGATGTCGATTATTGAGATTGGTTATTGGTGCGGCGCAGATACTTCCGATCGTTTTGTCCAACCATTCACTCGCAGGCCATGTCGTTGCAGCAGCTTAGATTTATTGGGGTAGAGGGGAACAGCGTATTCACAACAAGTACACGTGGAGATATGCTGGGATCAAAGTATCACTTAATGATGGGGCTTTTCTATTCCAAATGATGATATGATGATGATAATGTTGTTGGTGTGTGTGAAACCCCCTTTGTGAACCAGCGACTTGCTCTACGGCCGTGTACGCTCCGTTCCTGCCTATCCAATTCTGTCCCTGCGCCGTGATAGATGACCCGTGGTATCCATTTCCTACCATCAAGGCTCGCTGTATGAAAATGACAAATGAAAAAGATATGTGAGGGAGGTGTTGCCCTCAAACGACAACAGAAACAACTCAACCAGTGAGGTCTCTGCTCGTTGCTGTTTTTCAGCATCAATACAAAGTGGGTATGAGTGAAGAAGATATATGAGAAAAAAAAACCGTCCGCCTATGCCAATCGCCGTTCTATATATGCATCCTCGAGCCTACTACTCCAGCGCATCTCGTCACTCATGGTTCTCCCTCAAGGATAACTCGCGAGCTCTTGCGGTGCATCTCCCACGTAGTGATGTCCTGGGGACGCACTAGCCGCGGTGTAGCCGTCTTCGTCTCAGCCAGCCGCTCGTTCTTCCCGACGGGGATACCGTAGTTTGAACCAGTTCCGTCCTGGCGTCGCAAGCTTGGGTTGCTCTGGAGCGGGTGCAGCATCTTCCGCTGCTGGTGCGAAACGCTGATCTGGCGTGCGATAGAGATCTCAACGGCGTTGCGGAGAGCCTCATCGGGGTCGATCTGAAGGGGCTGCGACTGGATGACAGTCATTTGCTCGGGGGACTCCAGGGATGAGGGCGGAGAGAGCTTCCGGGTCGCCTTGGGGCTGGATGATTTTGTCGAACCCGGAGGAGAGACCATCTGCCACTTGGGCTCGGTAAACGTGGGCTGGAGCTTGTCGGTGATGTGGATCTCAACGTCATCCCCAAACTCGCTGTCCTCGGGCGAATCGAGGATCAGACTAGATGTGTCGGGCGTAAAGGGAGAGGGTTGTCTGCGCCGTGCTTGAACCTGGATTTCGAGGGTTGCTGGTGAGGGTGTTCGGCTAGGGCGGAGGTTGGACGGTTCGGGTTTAGATGCGACTGGTCGTTTAGGTTGTTTGCTGAACTTGGAAACTAGTTTGGGAGAATCGACGGTCGTTGCGGCCGGCTTCTTGTCGCGAGGGGATTCCTTTGCTGTTGCAGGCTGGAAGACCTTGGGCTTGAGTGTCTCTCCTAGGGTATGTTCCTTACGTAGCTTGGAACCAGTTTCGAATGTCGCCGCTACCGGAGAGTGCAGCATGGCAGGCGAGGTGTTTGAGCGTAGCCTAGGAGAGGGTTGACTTGGGCTAACTTTGGGAAGTCCAGGGAACAGAGAGAATGTGGGTGAGGCCTTGGGTCCAGGGGACGTCGCTCGTCGGGGTCGGGGAAGTTCCTCTTCGCCGTTCTGAATGAGCTCGTCGTTGAGAGTCTTGAGTCGATCGAGCGTTGCCTGCCGTCGAGCAAGAAGCGAAGAGGACGAATTTTGTGTCCCCAAGACTCCACCGAACATGATGCTGTATCGCTCCATCTTGATACTGGGGATCTCAACATTCAGGAGCGAGCTGCTCAACTGGGGAACCGCCGGGATAGGACTTGGAGGGGACGGCATAGGGTCGGCCTTCTCTGCTGCCTTCCGGGCTCTGTCTCCGCGGAGACCTCTTAGTGAGACCTTGCGGCCTAGACCACCGGACTTGACTTCCTTGGCCGGCTTGCTCTCCTTGATGGGCTTTAGTTCAGGAACTGGTTCTCTCGATTCAACCCGCTCGAGCCTGGTGGGGTCCGTTTGAGATCGGATGACGATCGGCTTATGTTTTGGAGGGTTCTTTTTGCAAGTATCTTGTTGCGCTCCATTCCTTGAAGGCGGCCCTCGAGATGCGAGCGAGATGCTTGATGCGTTGGAGTTGTCTGTTAGGGATCGTTGGGGCTCAACGGGGCGGGTTTTCTTGGACCTTGATCGGAACAGGCTCCATTTCTTAGATTTTTGCTGAACCGACTGCAGATCCTCAGTGGGCTCAGGGAAGTCGGCTGCTGAAGTCATGGCCCTCCTTGTTCTCTGGGTGGCCGGAGGAATGTTCTCGAGAACAACGGCTTTCGCCGGGCTTCCCAGTGCCATGCCGATGGCTATGACTCCGGTCTCACCGACATCCACCATGGAATCCGGCGTTGCAGTTCGCACCATGGTGACGCGTTCCGGAGATTCTCCCCGAGGGCTGGTTTCTGGTGAGGGCAGCTTGCCACGGATCGGGACATGATACGCCTTGACGTTGCCCCTCCCCGAGCTCTTTAATGTGAGGGCAAGGTCGTCCCTTGATACTCGGTTGTTGAAGTTGTTGAAGTCTGGCTTTCCGAAGTGGTTGGCTCCTGTTGGTCCTCCACTAGTGCTGGGCCGTTCTATCGCAAATGGAGCCGTCACAGTGTCTGCTCTTGATCGTCGAGGCATGATGAAGAAGCTTGCGCTGGCAGCGGGGAACGGGAGGTCGTCGGTAGTATACGGGAGAACTTGAGGGAGTGCCGGGGATCGTCTTGAGTTAAGAGTGTCGTATAGACCGCCTGGCTTAGATGACAGGGTCTGATACAGCTTATGGTTCACCCACAGAAAAACCGCTAGGACCGGGGATCCTCTTCTATGAGCGTCGATGAAAGGCACTTTCCCCTCTCGTCTCACAGGGTACCACCCCCGCCTTTTGAACGGAGCCTATTGTATGAGTTGGTAGACCGAGTTAATTCCAAGTGAACGGGGCCGGACGCGGGAAAAATGACCGCAAGAACAGGGACCCAGGATTGACGGAGGATGTGAGCAAGGATGGGGGGGTAAGCGACAGGCAAAGTTGGGAGTCCAAGGAGCCAAACGCAGGCGATTTGCTGGCACACACACAACTGAATTAAGAACAAGAAGCGGGATGAAAGACCAGCTTACACTCGCAACCAACAAGAAGAGTAGATAATGAGGCAAAAGAGAATGCAGAACGTCCTTCCAAATAAGACGACCTGCGGGAACCCAGGGGCTTTCATCTATTTTGGCTGCTTGTGCGCGGGGCCTGTCGGGCTCACGGGCCAAGCGACACTCGTCGCATGTTTGAGGTTGATGGGACGGTTCCTCTTGGGCGTAGCTTAGATCCGCGCCAACGCTGGCGAGCCTTGTTTTGGAGCCAAGAGCTGGGTTCCGCCGGCTAGGTTGTGGCCTCGAGGACCCTTGTCCGCGGGAGAGGGATGGATCACGGATGGTGGATGGCTGCGTGGGGCCCGGGGCGTCTGCGGGTCGACTGGCGAGTTTCGTGTGTCAGGCCTCAGGACGCCTTCCAGCAGAGTGGCAGTGGCAGTGGCAGTAGCACAGACTGTGCCACCGGCGTTTGCGCTGCCAACTGGCATGTTGGCTCCTGCTGGGTCGACATGTGTTACAAGCCACCTGGCGACATCTTCTTGATGCGAGCGGGTACATTGGACAAGGGCCGTCTCTGGCGGAGATGAGCTGCACGGGGGGGAAGGGGTCGCGGTGGGCAGATTGGCCATCATTTCCAGTGGCCAAAGGTATCAAAGTGCCATTGCATCGTGTCGACGCGGTTGCGTTGTTCTGCGGCCTTGCCGGACCAGATTGCCACGGTGATGCACCCACGCTGCGAAGACTGCTGGCTGGCAATCTGCTGCTAGCCCCCAGACGGGCCAGGACCCTTGTCCGTGTCAATGTCAAATGTAACACCAAATCGCATCGTCAATCTTCAGGCGTCGCAACGAAAGTCGGAAAGCGGCTTGGTTCCTGATCAGGGTCTTCAGTGGGCAGACGGCTAGCGGACCAACGGCGCGGCACTTGCACACTTCCATACTTCCACTCAAGCCACATGGAACACATCTCCTTTCTTTTGCCTCAACAGCCCAGGTCTCGGGAAGCGTTCTGGAAAGCTGCAAGCAAGCACGCACTGGCGCCGGCCTAGCTAAGCGCCTGCTTGGGGCTATTTGGGGCTATTTGGGGTTATTTTTGTCGGTGCTGGAGCACTTGCATGTCTCCTCTGACAACGGGGCGTCAATCGTTAAATTGGAGGCACATGCGGCAAATCTCATATTACCCACCACTACCAATCCACGGCGGCGACCACGAACGCTTCCACAGCGCGGCACGGCACGGCAGCTGTGAGCGAACCCAGGCCAGCCAGACCGCCAGATTGGTGTCGGTGGCTGACCGTCGGGCCGGCCACCGAGCACGCGACCGCCGTTTCCGGCAACGGCCAGCCACAGACAAACATAGGACAGACTCACCTACGGCTGAACCAAGTGTCAAAGCGGCTGCCGGTAGTCCATCGGTCTGTCTCTCGGGAATCTCAGCCTCTCAGCCTCTCAGCCTCTCAGGTGGCGGTAGAGGCCTTGTCCTGGATCATCGCCGTCGATAGTCTGGCGGTTGACCGATCTGACCAAAGTCAGCTCGAATCCTTCGTCCCGTATCCATCTCCCGACTCTTCACCTCCATCCCAATGGGGCCGCGGGATGTGCGCCTGTGCCGACCCAATTGCCAGCATTCCGAACTCGTTGACCAAGGTGAGGACAATGAACATGACCGTGTTCCAAATCGGGCAGTCGCTCCAGGCCTCAACCTTGCCACTCATCATCGTTAATTATTCATCCCGGCAGTCAGGGGTGCTCGTTATCCCCGGCATGTTTCAAGTTGTCACCCTTACAAGAAATGGCCTGCGCTGCTGTGTCTCAGATTGCCAATTTCCAGGATATTCCAATCGCTCGAGCCCCATGACACGGTTGCACATGCGCGCAGAACCCGGAATGGGAAGCTGGGGTTGAGGCCATCTCGTGTCACCTACCTCGCTCAAAAGGCCTCCCAGCCTCCAGGATCAGTGTCGCATTGTACAAAGTGCTTCGGAAGCTTGCCATCAGGCGCTACAACCGCGCACCAAGGCTGAAAGACGGCAGACGGACCGGAAACATGGCCGCCAACGGGTAATACCGTGCTGAGCTATAGGTTATAGCGGCAATGCTAACAGCCGGAATGTATAATCGCCGGGTTTCGCCCAGCTGGGAGTGGTGCTAAGAAAGTCGGTCGGCATGAAGGTTGATGAGCGGACCGGGTGACGACGACAAACCGACTGATCCAGCGTCTCCTGAAGACCTCAGCCTGCGATTGCGCAGTTGACGTTCCGATGATTGACATCGGCAAGGCTCGGTAGCTCTACCGAGTGGGCATTCATCTCCAAACGCGGAATGACATGCCGGGGTATAGATGCCAGGGCTGGCTATAGTCGTCATCGTCTTCGCGGTGTCCCCGTCACTGTTTCGACTCTCAGCGCCCCAGGGGTGGTGACGTCTGGCTGGGCGCTAGAAGGGACAAATGGGCAGAGTAGAACCACGTTCGTGTTTCAGCGGGAGACAAGACCCGTCTTGACAGCAACGCGGTGTTAAGATCCTTTACCGCGATGGGCTTGGATCACGGCCATGAACTCAAAATAACCTCCTGATTGCCCCTGGCTTAGATGCTTGGGTTGCACTGTTTGGTGTTGGATTGCACGAGGTGACATCTTTAACGAACCTAAGGTCCCGGCTACGAGCCGTACCTTGTTTAATAGATGGAGACTGTATGAGTTTCCCGTTACTCTGGCGCCGAACTCAAACGGCACCTCCGTCCATGGTGACGTCGGATGGTTAGCTTGTTTGCGGGATTGCCAGCTAGGGAGGTCAGACAACAGCTTCGTAGCGGCTCGGACCCGCTGATTCCAGAGCATTCGGTTCCGCTGTCCAACTAACTAGCGATGCATCATCAGAGGTAAATCCGGTACGTGGTGGTGAGGTGCTAGTTGTTACTGGCTTATGCCTACCTACCTGGCCACAGTGTACAGACATGTTGAGCCGCTGAGCCGCGCCGCTGAGCCGCTTAGCTATTGTTCCGAGAAAAAGCGGCAGAGATGCAGATCACAGGTAGGTACAGAGCTCGGCCACGGCGTAATCATGTACGTGAGTCGGCCACCGCACAGGCTGCATAGGCGCATAGGTAGGTGCATAGGTTCAATACATGCACAGATCCCCAACAACTGTCGTTGAATCATTGCAGAAAAAAATGCGTGACATGACACACGCGCGCATCCGAAACTTGGCGCTGATCATGCTTGCTCACCCGTGAAACGGAATAAGTCTCCGGTACATGTGGCCGCGCCAGGCGACCGCTGGCGCCAGCAGGTACCCACTACCCCTCGGCGGGGAACTGCCAATGGGCGGGTGGTATTGGTCGGTGTTGAATGCCCAGGGCAGCTCGATGACAATTTGAGGGACAACAGGCGGAGGGGCACTCTCGACAGACTCACAACATCTTCCACCACCGCTACCGCTTCCGCCTCAACGCTTCTCGTCCATCGCTTTGCCGCCACCTCGACTTCCACAGCCCGCCACACAAGTCCAGTTGCTCTCTTACATCCCTACATCATGTCGTGGCAAGGTCAGTCGTCTCCCGTCCCGTCCCCCCTCCACGCCAGCATCCCCTCTCGGCCGCCGACTTTTGATCACCCCCACCTCCGCCTCGCGCGAATACAGTCCAGACAGCTAACCATGGCTCTCCCGCCCAACAGCCTACGTTGATACTAGGTAAACTCACGAACTCCCTCCTACATAGACTCCGACAGCCGACATGTTTCTCACAAGTTTGGGATGCTGATACTATTTTGAACAGCCTCATCGGCACCGGCCACGTCGACAAGGCCGCCATCATCAGCGTCGCCGGCGACAGCGTCTGGGCCACCTCTGCTGAGTTCGCGGTACTGACCGCCCCTCCCACAGGCTCCATCTGCCGTACAGTAACCGATCCAGAGCTAACCCTTCGTGCTCAATCTAGCTCCAGCCCGCCGAGCTGAAGGCCATCGCCGCCATCGTCACTGGCGATAAAGCGGCTAAGGACAAGGCCTTCGCCGATGGCCTCTACATCGCTGGTACCCGATATGTCGTGGCCAGAGCCGAGGACCGAAGCATTTACGCCCGAAGCGGTCGCAACGGCGTCGCCATCGCCAAGACCACTCAGGCCATCGTCGTGGGCCACCACGGTGAGGCCCAGGTTGCCGGCAGCACCACCCAGACCGTCGAGGGCCTCGCCGACTACCTCATCGGTGCCGGATACTAGGCTTGAAATACAGATTTTAGGATGTGCTTGGAAGAGCCCCAAGGAATTCACCGGGGGAGAATCGTGGATGTGCACAAGGGAGTATCGATCAGAGTCAGCCTACGATTAGCGAACTGAGCATATTGAGAGGAGGCCTTCTTTTTTTTTTCTTAGAGCACCTAGGCAGTCAGCTTGAGCCTCATCCAGGCGAGGAGGAAAATATCTGTTTGGCCATGGATCGTCCAAAAGAGTCTCTGTTTCTACACGATTCTGCATATAGGCAATCCAAATGCCCCCCTCCCCCAGATCTGCCCGTCCGAGCGCTCTCTCGTGAAACATTCTCGACTCCAACCCAGATTAGCTGTAGCGCGACTGGCCGTGTCCTCTGCTACCCCCCTCTCGGCTCTCTCAGCTCTGCCCGGCTTGACAGCTTCGGGTGATATACACTGATCATGCGCCCCATTCCACCGGTCCCAGGGAAATTGATTCAGATAACGCCAATCCCCGATTGCAAGCCAATCTATTCCTCCCCAAACTCCACAGCATCAAGACAAGGCGGTACTCCGGATAGTCCATACATATAACAAGTCCGAGTCTCCGAGTCGACCAAATTTGGTTCAATCGCGGGGGCCCGTCGTCATGGTTCTCTCTTGGCTGCCATTTAGACAGGGAGCTCATTGTTTCGGCGTCCCAGGCCTAGCCGGTCCACCGCAATGCCAATGTAGGGTCCAACAACAGGCAGACCCCGAGCAAAGCCTGCGATGGTGCCCAGGAAGTCTCCAAACAAGACCACTATGCCATATGCCTCTATGATGAAGCCGACAAAGGTCCATTTCATGAGAATGAGCACCAGGCCGAGGAAGAAGGCGCCCGTGCCTTTGGCTTTCTGTTTGCGCGCAAAGAAGAGCAGGGTCTTCTGCGGTCCGATGATAATGGTCAAGCCGATGAGGAAAAGAAGCTAGTATTCAAATATACGTTAGTTCGGGTTCGTTCGGTTGGGGTTCGTCGGGGTCAAGGCATGTCTCGTACATTTCCCATGGCAAGCCTACGTAAACCACCATCGTTAGCAGATGAAGAAGGGGGATATTTGGGGAGGATTAGTGCTCCCAACATACATGGCCCGATCAAAGAATAGCATGACGCCTCCGATAAGGAAGAAGCCTCCTACACGAGTCCAGATCATCAGTCGCCGTCCACGCCCATGCGCCGAAGCTTCGGAACCCGAGCGTACCTACCGCCAGAGCAGAAGACAACCCCAATCTCTGTGGACATTCTGTTAGCACCTCGACACCTTGATCGGTTTATTTAATGCGGCCCTGTGTAGCTGGACACCGCGGCCGCGCGGGCGACGCGGAGAAAGCACCGTGACCACGAGGATGGGCGCGCAAATGGACGACGTACTTTGGGTGTCAGACAGCCACATCGACATGTTGGCGACAGTTGTTTGGAAACGAGGGGATCGGGACTATCGGGGGCTAGCGGTGCCTGGAGGATCGAAGCTTGGAGAGATGAAGTCGAGCTTGAGCTGGCGATTGACAAGGTTCAATGTTTCGAGTTTTCGATCGAGGTCCAGGTTACACGTGGTTGCAGGCGCAACGAGAGAACAGGCACAGCGACAGTTCGTTCCAGGGGTTTACCTCTGGTGCCTCACGGGCCGCGTTCCGAATACGTTGCGCTGTGCTGCTGCACCACTGTACTGTGCTATGCCGGGGCTGCGCCAGTGGCTGCGGGCGGGGCACGGCACTGATAGTGATTGACAGGGCGATGCCAGAGAGGGCTTAGGTGGGCTGGACGTCCCCTGAAACTAGGCGCGTGGCCATTGGCTGCATCGGGACTACAGTGGGCACCTGCGGCATGCAATGAAATTTTACTACGGTCGTGGGCTTCGTGGACATCTGTCTCCTTCATCCCTCATCGCTCCCTCTGCAATTCTTCGGAAATCAAGGCGGCGCACCACAGGTTGCTACACCCTCGATGTGCTACGGCATGCATGATATGAGCTGGTATTCAGAGGATCAATCTGTCTATCCCTACGGGTAAGGTATTGCAGCCGCTTTACAGACGGGCCATGAGAAGTCCTCCTGAGTCCCCATGCTATCCATTCACCATTCACCACGGGCGATTGACCCGACACATTCGCAACAAAACACAAGCTGGGAAAGATGTTATCAATCAAACCAAGACAGATAGAGATGGCCTCGATCATCCTATCTGCACCTGCCGCGACTGCCGAGGCGTTCTTCGCCTTGGCCACTGAGAAACGTCCTCTCCATACGTTCTCGGTAGTCTGTCGTTCTTAGGCAGAGAACAAAGCCCACTGGATCACAGATAAGCCGGAGCGTCAATTGCCATCCCTTTGCCTAAAGGCTTAGGGTGCATAGTTGAGGTTTGACTTTGTTGGTCGGACAGTCACTTTTCGTTTCCCTCATGCAAACTGTGATATGTGCTCTGAATCCTCGTAGGATGTCCTTGCAGGGCCTCCATCTCCCAACCTCCACTAGCTCCTCCCGTCCATAGCGTTCCACCTTAATAATATTCGTGTTCCGGTCAACGTTCACTTCAGGACCGTGTGGGCGCCACGGGCCTCTAGATACTGCTCTGCCGCACCCTGAGGGAGCGTCCTGATGAGACCGAACACCTCCTTGTTGTGATACCTCAGTCGGGTCTTGGGGTCGACGTATGGCGCTGGAAGTCCGGTGATATCACAGTAGTGTTTGGAGTGTGCCAGCGAAGGCGCTGACTCAATGTTGGTGTATGTCGCGTTCGGGGCCGAAGCAATCCCTCCAGTAGGCTTCAGGCTCTTCTCTAAGACCAGTTTTGACAGACTCCGCGAGGCCTGTGCAAGGTTGGGGGCCTGGTTGCCGCCCTCCGTCGCTGGCGTAGTGGTGCCGCTTGTAGACAAGCCGTCGTCGGCCCCGGGGGTCACGTTGCCGCTGACATCCATGGGCGTGCCCATTGCTGAGGCCTCTCTTCGGGAGGCGTCGCCAACAATGGCTTTGAGGTTCTTGTTTCGGCGCTGATTCGGCTTCCAGGTCGAGCTACGGAAGGTCTTGTGGATGGAGTGGATGTCAAGCTTCTCGATGAGCTCCAGATGCGCAATCTGCGCCTCGGTAGGGGCGGCCATGGTGTCTGGAAGGGAAGTTCGTCGGTGGCACTTCAATTTGCTGACAATCGTTGTATAGAGGATGTGCTGGCGGTTTCGTAGCGAAGCAGTGCCGTCGATGGTGATCTGGAGATTGAGCGGCTGGGGAGCTGCCCAGATGGGAACGGACCTGGAAGTTCTGCCGCATTTCACCGCACACGCCAGGTCGCTGTTTGCGCATTGGGTGTCACTGGTCGCTGGACACTGTGAGGGCCCACCAAGACGTAAACACTGGGCTGCCCCTCCACTGTCGCGCGTGCTCACGCTTGAAGATCAATCACATTCATCATCCTGCAATCCAAATTTGAAGATGGTAAAAATCTCCGACGCAGACGGTGAAGTCTGGCCCTCAATATAATGAACTCAAAGCTTACAACCCGCACAGGAAAGCCCTCACGAGCACCAGCAGAACCTCCTGCTGTCCCGCATCATCACCAATGTGGTATGGGAATCCCTTCACTCGGGTCCTGTAGGCGGTAATAACTAATGAACAACAGGAAAAACTCAACGAAGCTGTGGTTGTCATGAACAAGAGCCTTCAAGTCCGTCTTGCTTCTCCCTAAATTTAGCATCTAGGCATACTGACCGAGTGTGATCCAGGATATCAACATCCAGAACATGAATGTGGAACTCGTCGCGCAAATGTTCAAGAACTACCAGTCCAATGTCTTGTTCCACCTTGAAGGTAGTGACTCCTTCTAATTCGATGTAACATCCAGGCGCTAATGATCATGCCACAGCTACGGATAACCTGAAGCCTCCGAGCTGAGCCAGGAGTCGATAGGGACGTAGATACTTGACGAGTTGAGCTCTTGGAAACGAATGAATACCCATGAATTGATGAACTTATACCTGCAAACTTCCAATATGAATCAAATTCGTGATACCCAGCGATACCGAATGTATTCTCTACTTTCTTCCATGTAGAAGACGCAGGCATTACTCTTAGCCCTGGATACTACGTGCAACCTCACGTATCAAGAAGTTGGCGATACGGTCACCCAAGTCTCTGGATAAGTCAATCTGGAAGTAAATTTCTTAAAGATATTGTCTAAAAATACATTAGGCTCCTCCTAATTGATAATACCGCTATATGAATCTCATTAAGTGACCTCCTTTTGGGCTTCATCATTCGAGACACGGGAGCGACCTCTACTATGCAGTGACGCGCCGTGGTGGGCTGGCGCATATTACAGCGGCAGAAGACCCACTAAGAGCGCAGCGCATGTCACGTCCCATCATCAGCCTCGCAGCGTCGCAGCCATCTTGACCTCTCCACGACCAAGCTCCAAAAACCGTCCACTCACCTCCAATTGGCGACCGGAAGCCAGGCCGCTCCCGGCATTCAATTTTCATCTCCTCCCTTCTGGCTTCATAATGCTTCGGCGCCCGACTTCTTCCTAATACTCCCGCCGTACTCGCACCCTCCGACACCACAATGGCGCCCTCCGCCATCGACGAGCCCGCCATCGCGGCGCCCGCAGCCAAGACATACTCTCCCGTAAATGCCTTCCCCGTCAAGGAGAACCGCTTCGAGGACTACATCGAGCCTCAGAGCGACGGTCGCAAGCGGGCTTTGGAGCACCCTGGCAGCTCTGCCATCGTCATCGACTATGGTGAGCACAGCAAGCTTCCCAGGAGCTGCGACATCGTTAGCTAACGTCACACTCAGGCTCCTCTGCCGTCAGGGCCGGATGGTCCTTCGAGAAGAAGCCCAGATTCAGTACCCCTCCGATCATGGCCAAGTATCGCGACCGAAAGATTGGCAAGACCTTCTCCTTTGCCGGCTCCGACTGCTACGCCGACACGACCGCTCGAGGCCACATTCGAAATGCCTTCGAGGCAGGCACGGGAATCGTCAGCAACTGGGATGTGACAGAGCATGTGTTGGATTATATTTTCCTCAAGCTGGGGATGAATGAAGCCGATGGCGGTATTGACGTCCCCATCGTCATGACCGAGGCGGTGGCAAATCTCCCCTACTCGCGGAAGTGTACGTACAAGTTCTCACCTATGCGCGCCCCTGGCTGACATGATGTATCGCAGCTATGACGGAGATCATTTTTGAGTGCTATGGCGCTCCCTCTCTGGCATACGGCATCGACTCTCTCTTCTCATACAGACACAACAAGGGCAAGACCGGCCTCGTCGTCTCATCCTCCTACACCTCTACTCACGTTATACCCGTCTACAACTCCAAGGCAATGCTCGGCCAGGCGATCAGATTGAACTGGGGCGGCTACCACAACGCAGAGTACCTCCTAAAGCTGATCCGGTTAAAGTACCCTGCATTCACCGGCAAGATGAATGTGTCTCAAGCGGAGCATATGCTTAAGGACCACGGCTACGTTTCCAAGGACTATGACGTAGAGATTCGAGACTACCTTGATTGGACTGGACTGGAGGACCGTGATGTTGTCATCCAGTACCCCTTCACCGAGGAGGTGATTGTTCAGAAGAGCAAAGAGGAGCTGGATCGGATAACCGAGCGCAAGAAGGAGAGCGGACGGCGGTTGCAAGAGCAGGCGGCCAAGATGCGTCTCGAGAAGCTCATTAAGAAGGAGCAGGACCTGGAATACTACAAAGATGTCCGACGGCGCATCACAGACCAGACAAAGAAGGAGACTCGCCGCATCCTCGACAGCGCCGACATTAAGGATGAAAACCAGCTGGAGAAGGTCATCAAGGAACTGGAAAAGACCATCAAGAAGGCGCGAACCAAGGACGTCGGTGGCGACCTGGAGGAAGAACAGGAACAGCCCAACTTCGACCTCGTCGAGGTTCCGGATGACCAACTCGACGAGGCTCAGCTCAAGCAGAAGCGTCAGCAGCGGCTCATGAAAGCCAACCACGAGGCCCGCGCCCGCGCAAAGGCCGAGAAGGAGGCTGAAAAGGCCCGCCAGGCCGAGGAGGTGCGCCTCGACCAAGAGCGCCGCGAAAACGACCTCGAGAGCTGGCTCGACGAGAAGCGCCAGCGACGCGCCAACACGCTGCAGAAGATGAAGGAGCGCGACCGCCTCAAGCAGGATCTCGGAAACCGCAAGTCGCTAGCTTCGCAGATCCGCATGAAGAGCATCGCCAACCTGGCCTCGGACACGCCGACCAAGAAGCGCCGGCGTGGCGGCGACGACGACGACTTTGGCGCCAACGACGATGACTGGGGTGTGTATCGCCAGATCGCCGTCGGCGACAACAGTGACGACGAACAGGAGGAGGAGGACCTCATGTCCAACCTCAAGACCCTCGAGCAGGATCTACTCAGGTATGATCCGGACTTCGACTACGAGAACACCCACGAGGCCCAGTCCGACTGGTCCAAGTCTCTCCTCCACGCCTTCGCCCGCGGGCCCCGCCCGTTCGACCCGTCGTCCCAAGCCGAGCTCAACCAGATCCACCTCAACATCGAGCGTATCCGCGCCCCCGAGGTCGTCTTCCGCCCGTCCATTGCCGGCGTCGACCAGGCCGGCATCGTCGAGATCGCGGGCGACATTCTCACCCAGCGCCTCGCCGGCATGCCCGCCCGCGACGACTTCCTGCGCGACGTCTTCCTCACCGGCGGCAACACCCTCTTCAGCAACTTCGACGACCGCGTCCGCGACGGCCTCCGCTCTCTGCTCCCCGCCGACTCGCCGCTCGTTGTGCGCCGCGCCGAGAATGCTCTGCTGGATGCCTGGAAGGGCGCTGCTGGCTGGGCTGGATCGTCCGCCTGGAAGACAGCCAAGATCTCAAGGGAGGAGTATCAGGAAAAGGGACCGGAGTATATCAAGGTATGTTCTTGCATCCAACACGTCTTTTCGAGCTTTCTGCCAACAGCTTTGCTAACCCCTTTTCCAGGAACACGACATGGGCAATTCGTACGCGTAGACTGTGCAGTGTTGTTGGGGGCACCAGGGAGTCAAAAGCGGGCGGGTTCATGTACGGGTAGATTTGGTTGTTTTGCCATTCCGGTTTGCGTTAATGAAGGTTCTTCTTTGGTGCTTCTTTGGTTTCTACATCCCATGCGAAAAAGACAGCTACAAAATGCATCCTGGTCTGTGTCGACATGCCGACAACTCTCCCTTGGGAGAATGCCGCATAATAATCCCACCTCCTTCATCAACAGTTCATCTCTTCCAAGGTGCGTTTGCCCAACGCCCGCCAGCCAGCTAGCCAGCCAACCAGCTAGTAAGTCTCGTTTACAGGCCCGTGACGACGGTAGGTCGCATCAGCGCCGGCGCACCAATAATATAGGCTTCGGGGGAAAGTAAATTGGATGGCAAAGGACATAAAAGAGCCCTTCGCCCATAGTAAGCAGAGTCCCGGAACGCCACAGTAATCCGACTATCTTGTTTAACGTAACCACACGCATCCTCAACGCCGGTATAAATGGAAAGCTAAAGGGTCAGCCAGACCATAGGCGTCCTAAACCGCTGACGCCTGCCCATGGACGTCTTCTGGCTGCTGTAGCTGCCTGTTGATCTCATCTGCCGTTCGGGTATCCTCAGTCACGTCGTCGGGTTTGAATTGGGGACTTGGGTACTGTTGTCGATCCACCACCATTTGCTCTTGGGCAGCCAAGCCCGCGACTGCCTGTGCAACAGCCTCGAGCGGCCCGGCAGGATTACTTGGGGCGGGTTCAGGGACGTTTGCAGGGGGGCCGGGCGTGGTTGGTGGAGGTTGAGACAGGTTGACATTCGGGGGCGGTGGTGGGAATTCACCCTGAACATCCAACAGTCGTGATTGCAGGTGGATTACATATTCGCGGAGCGCATAGTTCTCCGATTGCATAGATTTGAAGGATTGCTCCATGTCGATGTAGTCGCGTACCTGTTGCTCCAATTTCTTAATGTAGCCCTCTTTGCGCTGACGGAAAGCTCTCTACAATGGCGGTGGTTAGCATCTTGGATATTCTACCAAACCTCTCGGGCTTGTCAACAAAAGGTGATTTTGACTTACTTGGGCAGCTCGGTTCTGCGCGGCGCGCTTAGACTGGGACAGCTCGCGCTTAGCTTTCCTCCCATCATTGGAGCCATCATCGGGCTGCATGGACAAAGGGGGCGCAGGAGCTATAGGTGCAGCTGAGGGGCCGGCAGAAGCTCCGGGGCTATGGCCCGACGGAGGGGCGATGGGCATCATATTGGCGGTGGGTGCGTGGTTGGGCCGGGCGCGAAGATCGGGGTGGATGTGAGCTTCTGCCTCCGACTTGGTAGTTAGAGCGCGAGTGATGTCTTGAGCAGCAGCAGTCAAGGAGTCGTATCCATTCAAGGGCCTCGCGGGGGCCGGCTGAAGGGGCGCGTTCCTCGGGTCGCGCGTGAGAGGGGTCGCGGAGGACGGCGAGGTGACGTCGTGGTTCTTGAGGAGTTCAAGCTGTGCGCGCAGATGCTGCTCTGCTGAGATAGTTCATGTCAGTGGGGGACTGTGCAGAGCAATTGCAAGAGCGATTATGCCGGGTGAGATGTCGGCGCAACCAGCAAGGATCGTCAGGGCAGTAGGAAGGTAAGGAAAGGGTGAAGCGGCCCGGGCATAGACATGCGCCGAGGTGCGCGACAGGGATGATGTAAAGGTGAAGGTGGAGGGGACCGGCGCGAGCGATGCGACGAAGCGACGAAGCGACGATGTTTGGGGGTAGGTGTAAGAAGAGGAGATGGGGAGCTCGAGTCGGATCTCCGGAGGGGTGGTGATGGGGGATTCGGGCGGGCACCCGGCGACGAAGATGAAGACAAGGGGAGGATTAATTGACTGACCTTGAGTGCTGGCGCCGTTGGCGGACGAGGTCTGCATGCTTGAGCTTTGGGAGAGGAGGGTCTGACTCAGCATCCAAATGGCAGCAGCGGGCGAGCGAGGATTATTACTACGGGGCAGGCGAGCGAGGCGCTGACGTGAACAAGAGACGGGAGGGCTGGTGAATCGTGATACGTTCGATGGGAGGGATTATGTAACCCGCCGAGGGTGATCAGGTCGGAAAATGGCGTGGCTGGGCCGGGGGCGATTGACTGACGGGCTTGCTTGCTTGCCTTGCTCCTCCGCTTTTTGCTTGGCGCACCGCAGGTGTTGACCGCAGGCGGGCTTAGACGGTGGGTGGAGGCTCGGAGGCTCGGGCTCGCGGAGCCGTCCTCAGGTGCTCGCGCCTTTGGGATTGTGCCTTCGCGACAGGCTCGTTCACGGGCGCCGGGTGCGGCAACGCAGGCAGCCGAATCGTCACTGTCTCGTCGGTTGGGCCCTTTGTGCCTCTGTCTCAGCCTGTTTCGTCCGACACCTCGAGCTTCAGCCTCGCTGAGCTAGAGGGACAGCACGATGCGATGTGCAACGCGCCGCGTGACGGGGGCCTCAATTGCTTTGACCCAGCAGGAGGGAAGGCCGACGTGACTAGCTGGATTCGACACGACACGGCACAACACGACACGAGCCAGCAAAACAGCGGCAACCGTAGCAGTGGTGGGCGCGCTCGCAATCGCTTTGATGAGGGGGGTGGTGTAGGTGCAACAAGGGAAGGAAAACGGGTTTGTCAGCAGGATGTGCGAGAGTCAACAAAGACCCCCCCGCCAACCAAGCCTGCGCCTCGAAAGTGCCATCAGTGGGGCGGAGGAAGCTTGGGCCACCTGCTGCGAGCTGCACGATCCACACGCTCACGCGCACCAGGCCCCGACGGCAGATGGGACTCCGTCATACCTTCCATTCTTCTGTGCAGCTCTTCAGCTGTTCAGCAACTAATGCCTCCGACCTTCGATTATCAAATTGCGTCTTGTCATGGCCTCCGAGATAGACAGATGCAGGCTCGGGCCTATCGGCATCGAAGTCTCCCCGAACGTTGTGAAAATTACTCGAGTGCTGCTTGATTGATCCCAGGCTCCTTCCGTCAACCTGCACCCCTCTTCTCCCAAGACTTCGAGGTGGGGACCACCACAACACTGCCAACAGCCCGCCGCAGCCGGATACACCACCGACTACATTCCACCACCACACGTGTGTGATTCCGCTCTGGGAATCGCCCAATACGCCGCCACGCGCCTGGATAAAGAAGTCATCTTGCTATAATGTCCTTTGTCCTAGTTCGGACCTTCTTTACCACCCATGCCACAATCAGCCGCAACAGATGACAAACTCACATGGGTGTTATCCTCTCGGCCTTGGCCCGGGATAAGCTCACAGTTCATCCCCAACGAGCCTCATGCAGCAGGCCGGCCAAGTTATCTAAATATCCTGCCACTCGGGCAACAACATAATCATTTTTGCTCAAGTCTCTGCGAGTCTGCCGTTGCAGGTTTCTCCCTGACTTCCCCGCTCCAACGCAACAATCCCATGGAGGTCAGCAAGCCATCCTCCATCGTATTTTACCCGGAGTCGTCCAATAATAACCCAGACCCTTCCCGAGCTTTCCGGATCGCTCCAAGGAGTAGGTACCGAGCCAGGCAGGTACGGAGTCCGAACGGACTAATTTTCCGAGACGCAGGCTCGATGCGGCTCTCAGACTTCAACCGTCGACTACACTAATTGAGATTCGTTTCTCGTATTCGCCCATCGGCAATGTTCTCTAGATTCTTCAACAGACTGATATCAACCAAAGGGTCATCTCTCATTGCAACTGGATTCAAGTCTAAAGCTACCCCCATGGCCCCCAAGCGCATTCAGTCAGCCAGCTGCGGTGCACTCGATGACCAGCAACAGCGTCATACCCGTCTCGACGGCGCACGATAACTCACAAGCACTGCTATCATGCCAGAGTGTCGACATTACTTGGCACTAATAATGGCGGTGGGTATGGCCATGCTGGCCTTTTGACCTCTGGCCATAGGAAGTCATATACGACTTGGCTCCAGAGCGAAGCATAGCCAGAGCGCGAGTTTTCCAATCACCCATACTACGACAGCTCATCGACCCCAACTAGCTTGCCGGATAGTAAATTGGCTCCCCGTTCACGGCCTGGTGGTTGTCGGGGCAGTACTTGATCTAAGCGCCCTGCCACTTGAACCCATGTTGATGCACACTCCTCGACCGCACCACGTCTGGACACGCCCTTCAAATCTGACACTCAGCTACGGGCATGCCCTTGCCATTCTTGGTTGCCACAAAAGTCGTGATAAGGGAGTATCAATCATGTTTATGTCGGCCTATGGTATACGATGCCTGCCGCATGAGACGAGTAGATGAGTAGACTTCCGGCCCAGTAATCGTATTATTCAGCACGACCAGACAAACAACCCAGCCACAAACCCGAAGTTACCTATATAAATATGTATCCCACCAATAGAGTAGCACATAGATAATAGAGTAGCATCTAGATCTTCCACTGCTACCATGCCGTCATCAATTAACCTAAGATGACATAACGGACAACATTGACGACTGGGCAAGCCTGTGTGGATTGCGTAGCCGCCTATATCCAACCTCCAGAAGCTAACAACACATGATGACATAATTCATCGTCGTTCTTAGTTACATGGCATGTGCAGATATATGTTGAGAAGCACAGGCACATTCCTTACTTAAACTTCCCGAGGCAACTTGCATCGTAAAGTAGTAATTAGCCTTCAGACACTATCCTGAGAGATTATATGAAGGGTCTAGGTTTTATCTTACGGAAAAAAGCGGCACCAAGGTCATTTGGCGATGACTACGACATGCTCCACGATCCAACATACAAGTATCCATTGGCAGTTTGTCTTGTTCGTTGGAAGAGTGGCACCATTACCCATCCGGTACTCGCGGGCATTTTTACATGCTCTCCAAATCCTGTCGACGAATCCGTATTATTCTTCCTTAAATAACTACTTCATCGGCTCCCAAGAGAAGATGAATGAAGTTTATCAATTTACAAATTGCGCAAGACGTGCAGTTGACGGTGGGTGGTGACTGTTGAAAGCTACTTCGCCGCCCCTAGCAACCCCACCAACTGAAAAGTACCTCCCATCACTTCATCGCGCGCCACTCACAATCTCTCTCGGCCATCCACTCCAACGCAGCCTCACCAACACGACTGCCACCACCTCCCCCTCACGCAATGCCCCTCCCCCGCCCATCATCTCGCATCCCTTCCCTCATCAGACCCTTCTCGTCTCGCGCTTCCGCCATGGCTGCTCAACCGCGATTCTCCGCAGGCACCGACGCCGCGAAGGTCACGCCTGCCCTGACGCCTCTCTTGAGCTCCGAGGGCGGCCGGTGGGCGCTCACCAACGATGGCGCGGCCCTGGAGCGCAGGTTCCAGTTTAAGACGTTTGCGAAAACCTGGGTTCGTTTCTTCATCTTGAGTGTTGCTTTTCTGCGTTTGAGTTGCGGGTGTTTGTTCAGATTTGAGAGTGCTTGCATAGGATGATTACGGGCAGATTCTAATCAGATGCATATAGGACTTCATGACCGGCGTCTCTATACAGTGCAAGATCAAGAACCATCACCCTGAATGGTCCAACGTGCGCCTCCCTTCATTCTTTTTACTTCAATTGCCCCAGTCTAACAAGCTCAGGTCTACAACACAACTTTCATCCGCTGGACGACCCACAACCCCGCCGGCCTTTCGGAGAAGGACGTCATCATGGCCGCCGCATGCGACGAGCTGGCCGCCGAGCTGGGCGAGTTAGCTCCGGAGCCCGAGGCAGATCAGAGCTGCACTATCAGGGGTCTAGCTGATCAGGCCGCGGCTGCTGCAGGGGATTGCTGCACGCCCAAGAAGAAATGATGAAGGGTGAGAATATCACGGTTGTAAAAGTATCCGAAATGTGAATCTAGCTGTTTTTGCGTGTGAAGATCCGGGTCGGAAGGTGTCCGTCGTTCAAGTATATCCGGCCGGATATGCGGTGTCTTATGTCACTTAAATCGGCACTCAAGAGGTACTTTGATCAGAACGATATGATTTTCCTAGGTCAACGAACGACGCTGAGTATTAAGTACGTATGTCTAGAGCCTCTCCCGGGCTTATTGGTTTTTTGTATATACAAGCGTAAAAAGTCGTTCTCGGTCAACATCCCCCAACGCCGTGCGAATGCTCGTGCCGCCACTCGGGCGACGGAGACTGGTTATGTGCCACACATGACATTCAGTCTTGGTTCAATCATGAATTGAATGCTTTCCTCCTCCTTGATTCCTTTCGCGTTTGGGGCAGCCTTGATTCACCGCAATCAAGCAGTGCTGCCCACTGAAGGCGCTACAGTCGCTTATTGCTGCTTCTGAGCCTTGATCTGAGCGAGCTTCTTCTCACGTCGGCGCTTGTTGGCCTCGGCACCGGCCTCGGTGTCCAGGCAGTAATCCCACCAGCGGAAGCTGGAAGCATAGTTGCCAATGAACTTCTCGTGGTGCAGGTCGTGGTGCTCGGCGCCAGCCCAGACGGGAAGGAAGTGGCGCAGACTCCAGGGGAAGTCATAACCGCTGTGGGCATCGATGGCCTGGAAAAGACGGAGCGTGATCCAGACGTACATGGTGAAGAGGTGGAGCTCGCCAGTGACTCCCATCAGCAGGATGGGAGCGCCGACAACACCAATACCAAGGAGACCGGTCTCAATGGGCGAGGCGTACTCAGCAGCAAGACCGAAGGGAGCGGCGTAGGTGTGGTGCATCTTGTGGATGGCCTTGTAGAGGGGACCGTAGTGCAAGGCGCGGTGGAACCAGTAGTGCCAGGCATCCTCCATGATGAAGCAGATGGTAATCTGGACAGCCATCTTCCACACGGGGGGGAAGGGAACTCCGTAGTCCATGCCGAAGTAGGTGGCGATAGGGTGGAAGAACCAGATCTGAGGAAGCTCGGCGGTGAAGTGGCTGACGAGGACGATGACGGCGCAGTCCCACTGCTCCTTGAAGGTGGGAATCTTCTGGGCCTGGATCTTGTAGCGGTTGAAGAAGGGGATCCAGTCCATCATCATGTAGGGGATGCAGCGACCGAAATAGACGAGTTCGTGGAGGACAAAGCTCATGATGCCGGTGGCGAGGACATCGTTCTGCATGTAGATGTACCAGGCCTGGAAATGGAGTGTTAGTCTGGCTGTGTGGAATCGTGGATGGGGATCGCGGGTGGACGTACGGCCCAGAGCTTCTCGAGGAAGTTGAGTTGAACATTGTACTTGGAGACCTCCTCGAGGACGCCGAAGTAGTCGCCAGTCTGGTTGGACAGCAGCATGGTCGAGTTACTGTGAGAGGGATCAGTGTCAGGAGTGCTGCTTCGATTTGGAGGGAGAGCATTGACGCGCCGAGACGGTCGCATCAGGGGCAAACTCACAGCATATCCATGGTTGCGGTTGACTCCGATGGAGATTTTGCGACGGCTGTGCAAAAGGGATATGAAAGGAGACGAAGGTCTCTGAAAGGAGAGACCTGCAAGCACCGAGGGTTCAACGATTCAGAGTCGTCGAAGAAGGCGGCTCTTGAAGAGGTCGGCGATGGTGGTGATAGGGAGGAAAACGGGTAGTGGCTGTTGGGGAGGTTTTATCATTTCCTCAACTGCCCGCCGCGCGCCAGATCCAATTGGGGCGGCGGCTTGGCGGGCACACCCACCCGCCCACTTGGATATGCTAATTTGGCCAGTCACAGGGCAGCCGCACCCAAGGAATGGGAAAGCAGGAGGGGACCACAGGGGGACCCTTCCACTTTCGTCGGGACGGAGCCTACCACCCACAGTCCCTAGCCCCTGGCACCATTGGCCCGTGCGGCTCGAAAAGATGGCGGCGAATGGCACAAATGGTTCCATATGAGCCCACTGCCAAATTCGAAGTTCCGGCATCCGGGGCTAGGTGCAGGACATTCACGGGGCCGTACGGGCTGCCCCAGGGCCATCAACGGGCGATGAAGCTGTAAACTGCCGTCACCGCCCCAAGAGGTGCGGGATCTGACGGGAGTTTTTTCAGGGGACCACATGGACCACTCGGCGGCCCCAGTGAGAACCATCCATATCACCCTCTCCGGGTTGGGAGATGAGATAGAGGCGGCAATTGAAGGCGGTCAAGGGCGATAATCTACGAACTGAGCTGGGCGATGGCCTTTGCCCGCCATCGCCACAGGCCAGGCGTTTTTTCTAAAGCGATTGAACTAGAACGGCCGGTCCAACCCAGGAAACAGTGCTTCCAGGCGCCCTCGGCATCTCGCTGTTCCCCCTGTCGCCGGATCTGGCACAGGCCGTGACAGCTGATACTGACATTTGCGCGTCCCCTGGATGGACCAGTGGCGAGAGAACGAAAATGAACTTCCAGGGGTTGGTGATGATGGATCGATATTGTTTACCTTGTACCACTGCCGACCCTCAGACGGTATTTGGGCGAGGGATGGTAGATGGCCCCGCCCGGCCCAGAGCCCTCCCGAGCAGCGTTCATCAGCAAACTATTGCAAACATTTGGGGAAAGTGGTGTGGTCTTTTTGGGTTCTGACACCTCGACGTGCTGGCGGATGGACGCTGCCGCCCGCCGCCACATCCAGGGATGGGGAGCGGGAGATGATGAGCTACGTCGCATTGCAACCACTTGCGGGTGGCCCACCAAGTATCATCTTATCATGCAGGCCGTTGGTTCGCCTGGCGCCCGGCGGATGATCTCATCGATCGGACCCGTCGTCTTCGTCTTCGCCTTCGCCTTCGTGTCACGGCGCCTCATCAGCCTCTCCGACATCCGAATACTTCGCGCTGTGCCCTGGTTACTTTTCGACCTTGTTTCATCCGGGCATCCAATACAGGCCCTTGCATTTGAAATTTTATCCAGGCAGACAACACGTCCTCTCCCGGGCGCCGTCGGTAGGCTCGTGGTTCTCTGGTTTGCGGTTTGTGGTTTGTGGTTGTTGCTTTGTTTGGAACGGGTTCACAATCCGAATACGAATACTAATACCGACGTGCGGACACCCTCCACCGTCTTTCTCTGCCATCCCGCGGCCGGTCCGTCATCGACCGAAGCGCCCAACCACAGCCGTCGACTGTGTATTCCGCGCCTCTCTCAAACAGCCTGCGACGTCGAATCAAGCCAGGGCAGTGCATCTCAACAGCTCCGCACGCACACACTCGCATTCACAAGGCACGCAGGCACTGGAGTTGGTGTTGGCCATCCACGCCACGCCAAGGTCCCCCTCGTCACTTACTCATTCACATGCTCGGACACTCATCTCGCCCAGGCCAGCCCAAGCCACTGCAATCCACGTCCTCACTAACACGACCCGGTCTTACAGTTTGACCCTCGCCGGCCGGGCTGACGTCTCTTGTTACTGGCGACCTCCGCCCCGGCCACATCGCGCCGTTCTCTCGGCTCCCAGGCATCCGGGCCTGTCCGTGTGGTGTGATGCCATTGCCCGTCGTGTGCCGACGTAATTGATGTCCGTATCCGTACCGTCACCGTCACCGTCTGGGCTGACAGCCAGCTTCCCCACAGCCCGCCTCCGCTCCGTTGCCCAGCACACGCGCCCTAAGCCTAAGCCTAAGCCAACGCCGACGCCGACGTAGTAAGCACAATCAATACACACTGCCGGCTGCACACTGCGAGCACACTGCGAATGCGAAGTCTGGGACAGGCCTGGCACACACACGAAGACGCAGTCACCCAGTCACCCAGTCCGTCATCCAGTCAGTCACCCAGTCAGTCACCCAGTCACTCCGCCTCCAGTCACGCACACACCACAATCCACCACCAAAACCCACCAGGGCCACCAGGGCCACCACACCCTCCTCCGATCCGCCGCCCGTTGTCCCGTGCCCCCGTGGTCCCGTGCCTTCGGCCAAGTCGATTTGCGGCTCTTCGTCTGCCCGTCAGCCGTCTCCAGTCTGCCGCCGCCTGCACCTCCGTCCCGACTGTGGTCTTCCGCTCCGTCAAGCTTCCGGTGGCTGTATGGGGATCTGCCATTGACCAGTCAGTTGCTCGACGGCGTGCCCACCCCCTGCCTGCGGCCCTCTTTGCCCTCTGTGCCCTGCTGCCGCTGAACCTGCTCCTGCGAGCTGTGCCTGTTGGCTGATGCTGTGCCTGCCGAGGCTGAAACTGGTTGTGTTGTCAAAGTCTGGGTTCTTCCTCTGCTCATCATGAGTCTTGTCTCCGAGTTCGTCCGCCCACCCCTGACTCTTACTTAGCCATGCCACACCCCGTCTACTTCGTCCCCATGTCTCGCCCTGGCCTTGGCTGAGCTGACTTTTGTCTTGGTAATGCTAACCTCGTCAATAGCCAGGTGCGGCGCCTCGACGCCTATCTGGATCGTCTCCCCGTCCTCTCAGAGGATCCGTCTGAGGATGGACGCTCTGAACCCGATGACCGGGGCTTCACCGTCGCCAATGCCTTCTCTTCTCCTCGCCTCGAGCACCTGCTCCGCATCGTCCAGTCTCTCAGCACCTCATCCTCCAACCCTCTCATCCCAGCATGGCGCATCCGAAGCCTACTCACCCAGTCCGGCATCCCTGCTGCACCAGGTGCTGTTGTGAGGCCTTCTCATGTTGATGCCTTGAAAAGTCCTTATGAAAATGAGATCGAGTGGCTTCTCGTCAGCAAAGCCACCATCCACCTCCACGGTGTTGTTCTCAACACCCTGCTAGAACAAATCATCCCTCTCAACGACGACATCTGGTATTGGGATGATGTCCTCAGCTCATACACCTACAGCAGCCTGTACACCGTTCAAACCTCACCTGTGCGCCTATGGGCTTGGTCTCAAGAAGTCTACAACACGACCAAGCTGCGTCTCCGATCTGGTTCTATACAGTCCGCCCCGGGCGACTTCGTAGACTCAACAAGGACTGGACTCTCGCAACAGTGGAAACAGTTTTATGGCATCGTTCAGGACAGCATACGGGAGCGTTCTTTTGCCAACATCCAACGTAAGGTCTTGTCGCCGGTGGCTCTTTGTCGTGCGGAAGCTCGTCGGAAGCAAGCTCAGCTCAGGAAATTGAGAGAGATCACTGCTAGCGGACTTGGCGTTTTGATGGACGAGGGATTGCAGTTCGGCCCCGATGACGACAAGGCTGAGATGCAGGATCATCACGATCTTAAGGGTGTGGTTGAGCGTAGTGTTGCCCTCATTGACATGGTCCTCAAGGAGGTCTGCACTCTGGATGTCAACATCAACGATTTTGAAGACAAGGTGTTTGCTGGCGTCGAAGAGGACCCCGAGCTCTCGGTTCACCTAGAGGATAGCAACGCAACTGAACGGCCTGCAATCCTCGCCCGACGACTACTCCAGATCATCGACAACACGCTCCCTGAGCACCTTACAGTTATGAAAGGTCTTGCGACCGAAAACGGCCCACCTTCCCCATTTGTGCGATATTGGCTCATTGCGAGTGTCGGCCTTCTCTCGTCAACAACCATCCTACGAATCCTATTCAACCGAAAGGCTGATATTGTAAACTGGTTCCTCGACTTTGGGGCGACAGTCCAGGATTTCTGGTTCAACTGGGTTGTGGAACCAACGGGAAGGGTCATTCAAACAATCCGTCATGATAAGACGAGTGAAATCGCCATCATGAGCCGGGATAGTCTCAAGGCTGACCGCGAAAGTCTCGAACGCATGGTGGTTGACTTCGCTCTCGACAAACCCCATTTCGCTTCGACCAGCGGAATGCCTCTAACCGACATTCAAATCGCCGAGATTCGATCAAAGGTCGCCGAGGGCGATGTGACCCCGGTGCTGCGAGCATTCGAGCAGGACCTGCAGAGTCCTCTGATGGGCGCGATTCGGGGCGACCTGGTCCGATCACTCCTAATCCAAGTTCAGAAGACAAAGGTTGATCTGGAGGTTGCCATGACAGGCATCGACTCCCTCCTCAAGAGTCAAGAACTGGTATTCGGCTTCGTCGGTCTCACTCCCGGTGTCATCGTGTCGGTCGGTCTCTTCCAATACCTGCGCGGTATCTTCGGGGGACGATCTGGGCAGCGCAACTCAGCCAAGGCCGGCAAGGCTGTGCGCGTCCTTCGAAACATCGACCGTATCCTCTCCGAGGCTCGTCCCACGGAGAGCAACCTCCTATCATACAAGGATCATGGTCTCTTGTTGTGCGAAGTACACGTCCTGCGCAACCTCGTCGATCGACTAATGCCCCGTGACATTGGGAGGGAATTCCTCGAGGACCTGGATGACCTCTCCAATATGAAGGGCATTCAGCTGCAGGCCAGGGCCCTGGAGCGCATCCGATGGGCCTACGGCAAGTGGCTGAAGTAAATTTTTCGGTCTTGAGCCTATGGCCAACCGACCTGTATAGTATCCCAAGGAAGGGGTGAAAACAGAACCTACCCGGTGTAAAAAGTCACGTAGATTGCAGAAAAACAAATCAATAATGGCATAATATGTCAATGACAATCAAGTATTTTTCATCAAACTCGTTGATGGAGCAATGTCCAGGCCTCGCCGTTATGGGCCTCCATATGGTCAAAATCAACGCCAACTTTTCCGCTTCTGCAACCACGAAATCTTAAGTAGCCTGATCAAGGCATAATAACTCCGTGTAAAGTCCTCAAACCCAATGCCGCCTCGTATCATAAATCAACCAAGCAACTTGAGGATATCTGCCATGCGGGTATCTTTGGCCTTCTTTCCCCGGCCTGTTTTCTCCTGGAAAGCCTTGGTGACCAACTCCCGCTTCTCCTGCTGGATGTCTAGCACGCGCTCTTCGACAGAGCCTTCCATGACGAGGCGCCAAACTGTTGTTGGGCGCGTCTGGCCCAGACGGTGGACGCGGTCGACGGCCTGGTCTTCAATGGCTGGTGCCCACCCTGCGCGTAGAAAGTAAAGGTTAGAGAGTTCTCGACAGCATGGGAAGTGGGCTGGCTTACAACTATCGGAGAGAATAACGGTGTCGGCAGAGACAAGGTTGAGACCGACACTGCACACGGCAAGACTTGCAAGCATGACACGCGTGTCCGGGTCGTTGTCGAGGGCGTCGATGGCGCGGTCCCGATGGTCTGCCTTCATGCTCCCGTCGACGCGGGTAAACTTGATATCCGCAGCCTGAAGCTGGCTTTGCAGGATGTTGAGGAACGACGTCCACTGCGAGAAAATGATGACCTTGGATCCGTCATTGCGCAGCGTGGCCTGTACGATCTGCAGCATCGCCTCCGTCTTGGAGCTCTGAGTCTCCGAGTCGAAAGCGGGCGCCTCGTCGCCGGCCGTCTCGGGCGCGGGTTCCAGCAACGACTCCTCGGTGAGCTTGTTGCGGCACATGGGGCACTTGCCTTGAACCTCAATGGCGCGGACTATGCAGGGTCTGCAAAACACATGGCGACAAAGCGTTATGACTGGGGCAGTGGGCGTGTCGTAGCAGATGGCGCAGTCCTCTTGGGTCTCGACGTAGAGGCGCAGGGCTTCTTGGAGCAGCTCGCGGTTCTCGTCGTTGAGGACGACAACGTCTTGGTCTTCGAGTAGCTTGAGGATATCGGTGATGCGCTGCTTGCAGAGTGTCCAATGGTTGCAGCTAGAAAATGATAAGTTAATATGATAATGAATAGAGTGGGGATACATACGTTTGTCGGAGGCGAAGCAGGCGTTCGAGGACGTTCTGGAAGCGGCCCTTTTGGCCTGCCGCGGAATTCGCCCGGTATTCTTCCAAGACACCCCTGGCTTCTGACCTGTAATTTTGTAAGCTATCACTCCGAGCCGAACGATGAGAGTGAAGACATACAGCAAAGCATCGTACTTGTGCTTCTCTTCCTGTCGGAACGGAATTCGGTGGATGAACTCCTTCTTCTCTGGCAGTTTGAGATCCACAAACTTCATGTCCTTCTTGCGCCGGAGACACAGGTCTTGCATCAGCGCCTGGAGTAGGATCTGAGCGCTTCTATCGTTGGAACCTAGACGGCGAGTGATTTTGGCGTTGAAGATCTCGAGCTGCTCGATACCTCCGGTAATATGGAGGAACTTGACAAGCGAGTGCAAGTCCTTGACAGAGTTGATGCTGTATTCCATTAGCGATAGCTCAACAAAATAGTTTAATTAGGGGTGCAAGGGAACTTACATCGGAGTTCCAGTCAGAACCCATCGAGACTTAGCTTTGAGGTCGCACGCGGCGAGAGCAGCTTTGGTTCTGGCGTTGCGAATCGTATGGCCCTCGTCCAGGACAACTCTGCGCCACTCGATGGCCGGTGACAGCAGCACTTTGCTAACACCCCCCTCGCGCTCCCGGGAAAGCTTCCCGTAGCTGGTGATAACAACGTCATACTTCATCAGCTCCTGGGCCGTCGCCTTCTTGTCACCATGGTAGATGAAGATGCTGGGCAGCTGGTCGGCATGGACGTGTCGCTGGATCTGCTGCTCCCAGTTGCTCATGACGCTGACGGGGGCGACGATCAAAGTAGACCCCGGCCCGCCTGTCAGGATGAGACTGATGACCTGCAGCGTCTTGCCCAGGCCCATGTCGTCGGCGAGGATTCCTCCGCAAAGGAGTTTCGGTGGAGACGAAGTGACAAAGTCAGATGCAATGTTCCAATACCGGCCTTTGCTGTCGAGTTTCCAGAGTTGAACAACATTGTTAGACCCTTTTTGGGAAAATTCGGGTTTCTCTTTGGAAGTCATCCAAGCCAAGCCCTGTGTAACGGTTAGCAGTTGCACTTACATCCACGCTCTGGTGGACATACCTGAAGTTGGTAGGGCAGAAGCTGCGCCTTCAGCCGGGCAGGCTGATCAGCCTTTGGCATCTGCTCCAACTGGTCTTCCCCGATGGCCAGGGTCTTGATGGCATCTCCCCCCTTGCGCATCTCAACGGCCTCACTGGTCTTCAGGAGATCCTCAAGCGACACCTCCGGCTCAGTCTGGATAACGCCATCCGGTGCGAGGCCGTTCACGGTGCTCGCACCGGTCAGCCCCATGACCTTCCTCCGAGCCTCAGCATCTACCCTAGTGTTCTTCAGCTCAGTGGCCTTGGCAAGCTTATCCTTCTTCAGAAGTTCCTCGATCCTGGCACGCTCGGTTGGGTCGCTTGAGCCAAAAAAGAAGAGATTGACGGGGCAGTCGTAGAAGCCCTTCTCGCCTGTGAGCTGAGCCTCGACGGTAACATCGCCACGATCCTGGGATGGAGTTAGAATGCAATAGGATGTGTTCTAAGGTATTATTTACCATGTACGGTGAGATCTTCTCGGCAACCTTGCGCGGGAGATGGCCAATCTGGTCGCCGACAACGTTGTCCACTCGGATCGCGTTTGGATCATACTGGTTGAGCTATTAGTTTCTCCATGTTCCCGGGCTGCAGCAACCACCAAGACACAGTGTCTCAGATTGGATGCGCAGTTCACAGCAAAGCCACCAACCTGATTCTGGGGCTCTCTTCTGCAGAGAACCATCTCTCCTGGCGACGCATAACCTCTGTAGTATCTTATCCCGACAATCTTCCCCGCTGTGATGCGTCAGGTTATGCAGGAGCAAGCACTCGTCACAGAACACGCACCAAAAGTCCCGTACAGCTCACGAGCAGGTTCATCGTCGTCCTGCGTTAGATCCAAAGTCTCCGGTTCAATAACGGGTACCAGCTGAGACGCGGCGTAGGCGTTCGAGCTCTGTGGAACTGCGCCATACACGCTTGTACCACCTAATCCCGGTGGATAGACTGGTGTTGCCCTGGCATTGAGCCCATCTCGCTGGGGTGGCGGGCGCCGCGCCAAAGCGGGCCGCTTGCCGTGGGATTCGTCCGTGTCACTATCATCGCCTGTCAGGTCGATGAGCTCGTGGCTGCGCTTCACTGACTGAGGCATCGTGACGGTGCGGCGCTGGGCAGTTGACGACTTCTACAGAAGCGGGAAACTGGTGTCTTTGTTTATTCTGCTTCCCTCTCTAGATGATTCACTCCAAACCCTTCCCAACGCGTGTAGACGCGTCGGGCCGTCAACAGCTGCAACATGAGCTTGCTTCTTCGGACGGACCGGCGACGGATCATCCGGTTATTCCGCCATCGTCAACCACCTCCACCACCAGCCCGAGCTTCTTCACCGGCAGCAGGCCTTCATACCGAGGTGGTTTCCTCATGCACTGTTTGCTCATGACCACGTACAATCAACTAATGCATGGCTCAAATAAAGGTTTACACTAGTCACCGGACATTTTTCTTGCCGACCTTCACGGTGTTTAGTTATGCTGTTGGCTGTGAGTCCGGCACCACCCGCAATCCCGCACCCGATGCAATATCGTGCTGCGTGCATCCAAACCATTGGGTACGGGTATACACGCCAGTTAAGACTCCCGGGTCGAGGTGCAGCATCATGGGTCCCTCGGTGCAAGGAAACCTGGGGTGATCCATGTATGGGTACGACAACTTACTCGTGTCCCTGCACCACGGATACCCCATGGCGCCCGCCTCTTTTCCAGCCCGTGGGATGATGTCGGAATCTCAACTGGCGGTCTAGGATCTAAACGATGTTACACAAGTGTTGCAATTAATGAACCAGCTCTTCTCTTATCGCCTGACTGCTAACTTATATCGTACGTGACGAAGGTTGGTCTTATGGGCTCATTGGGTGTCAGCATTATCCCCGCGACTTCCCGCAAAAGGATTGCGCAATGTTCAAACTGAAGGATGACGCCTGCATTCACGTTAAATCACGGGTTCATTTGGGAACTGGGATCAAGGGGTTCTTCGCCCGTTGAATCTCAGCCGTTCGGAGAGTCCGTGCTCAGTTGGTCTGACTGCGGAGGCTCACTTCTCCAGGGTAGCACAGGCCACGGTTATCTCCAACATAACCAGTTTCCACCCCAATCCTTGAATCAATATTTATAATGCTATAGTAGGTTTGGTTGTTTGGAGGGTTGGAGGTTGAGATTTGCAATATTGGGGCTTCCTTCTCTCTTTTTGTCAAGTGTGGTGCAGATCAATTGATGTCAAGGTAGGCAACTCAAGAGGTGTAACACTGAGCATACTTTTCCACAACATGTCAAAGAGACCACTTGGGTTTTGTTATAAACCTAAATACCCTGAAGAATATTTGCTTATAGTTGGCCCCTACCTAATGTTATCAGCTGTTGGAGGCTTAATCTAATTGACGAAGTCTGGTTGAACGAGTTGTAACAAGTATCATTCACGAGGCCCGGAGCAACAGATGATGCTTATTAGACGAATAATCTAACAAGGAGCTCTCAAATAGACAGACTAAACAAAGAAGACGAGTTTCTAGGAATGCAATAGAAATTCGCAATCAGCCATACCGCTGGTATCCGAATCTAAGAAATCAAACAATTGGAAGTTGCTAGATTACGAAGAAGATGGAATTGAGAGCTGTGATCCGGACACATACATCTCCAATTGGATTGGAATGCCACGAAAGTTCAATGGTCTAGAACGATTTGAAGAGCACCTTGTACTAGAGCATGAAACTGACGTCATGTTTACTATCATGAAGTAACGGTGAATAATGCCAACTGTGTTCAATGTTTTCTGTGCTGCAGTATTATCTATTGAATGAGATAGCGATTGAGTAAGAGCTCAGGCACTAATTACCCCTGTGTTGGTCGAGTTCTGTCCAACTTACTGTGGCAAAACGTGGGCCGAATGGCGGCCACTAAGGCTGAGACAACAGGCTAGTCGGACGTGGGGCAATTTAACTCAGTCAAGATTTAATCGAGCGTCGCAAGCGGGTTCAAAAGATGGGATGGTTCTTCCAATTGGGTGAACAGATGATGTGGTACCGTCTGGGTTAGGTCAATTCATATCAGGGAATGCGTCGTGGAAGATGAAGTAGTAGTCATGAGCTGTATTGATACTCTGCTACTGAACTAAGTTTTATATATGCCAATCCTGAACAAAGAAAATCCCAACTTCTGACACCCTGAGCCACCTCGAGAGGTTGCTATATTCACTGCTCATCAAAGAGTAGAGCATTGGCAGGGTTGTCACCATTCTCGTGTATCATCATCTCGTGCTCCCATGCTTGGATCCAATCACCATCGGAATCAGACAAGGACGAGTAGCTTAGTAAAGACCGACACAGATGTCACCCTTGATGCGGGCAGTCAGGTGGACCTCGGCCTCAAGGTCGAGCTTGATGCCGACGAGGAGAGCGGCGGACTTCTGGTTGCCGTTCTCGTCGGTAGCACCACGGAGGAGCTGGCCTGCAGGGTTCGTCAGCAATGGTTCTTGGGGGTGCAGGGAAGTTCCTGTGACTTACCGGCGGGCTGAGAGAGACCGGTGGAGGTGGGCAGAGGAACAACGAACTGCTGCTTGGCGCCACGGCGTCCGCCACGGGCCTGGCCGTCAGAGTCGGAGTCGGACTGGTAGGGGTTGGTCTTGGCGAGGCTGGATGAGCTAGAGGAGTCAGCTTGTGTCCCTCTTGATGCTTGAGTCGCAAGCAAACTTCAGAGCGCTTACGTGACGGGGGGCTTGGGGAGGGCAGGAGTGGAGGTGGTAGTGGGAGAGGTGGTGGCGCTAAACAGTGTTAGACAGTGTTAGACTCTGGATGCCACTTGACTCCCAAGCGAGCAAAGAGGGCACGAGGTTCTTGGTTGGGTGGGTTTCTTANNCANNAGCANNNNTGNNNATNGNNNNGNNGTGGACGAAAGTCGTTTGTTAAAGAAGAAGGAGGATTGATGGTGATTGGAGCTGGGGCTCGAGTGATGATTGTTGAGAAGATGTGAGAGTTGATGATGAGGGAGAGATTGGTCCAACGACGATCGAGAGAGGTTCTTATATAGACGACCCGGGGCTCGTCTGGCTCGTTGCTTCTTCACGAGACAACGCCCGTTTCCGCGAAAGATTCCGAAGCCGTCTCAGACGACATGCCGAAAAGCTCTCGAAGGCACATCGCGAACCCACACCGGGCTGCGGCTCCCGCCACCGTGAGGGCGCGGGACGCCGTACAACACCGAGCTACCCCAGCACATCCCGGCACGACGCAGACCTCGGGCCTCACAGTGTGATGAGTTGTCAATGCTGTCTCACCATGAGACGCTAGAGGTAGGGTAGAGCTCTCGCGGCTCTTTCGTTTTCCTGGGGATGGCGCAAGAGTCCGCTGCCCCTGCCGGCCCCGGCAGCCGCAGAAGCGCTCCACAGAAGCACACGGTGATGCATCACGCATCATCCATGGCCCCCATTGTCGAGACCCTGCCTCACCCTGTGTGGCCCTACCTCTCGCCCTGCCGCCCCATCAAACCCTGCCTCACCAAACCACCAAACCCTTGCCTCACCCTTCATCAGCTTCACGCATCGTCCGCATCTCCCGCATCGTCCGCATCTCCCGCATCGCCCCCATCATCGGCCGCCGCAGCAGGCCAGGGCCGACGGGCAGGGGCTCGCTCGACTCCACCCCAGCGAGCGCAGGCTCGGTCTGCACAGCTGCAGAACCAAGGTGCAGCGTTGCAAGTGAATTGACACGTCTGTAGGGGGCGTCAGGGGGCAGCTTCGACAGGGGGAGCTTCGTTGCTTCGTTGACACGTATCTGCGATATCATCCGATGTTGGCATGCGCTGTGGCGATGTGGGCGATGGGGGCGATGGGCGCGCGCCTGGCGATCCCTGCCTCCGGACCTCCGATTGACCCCCCGGCGTCGATTCCTCGATGGCCCGCGGCACTTCCGACTACCCGCCGTCGATTTCCCGCCTCTAGCCTCCGCCGAACCCACCCACGCGCTGCACGCGGAGGCTGGGTATACTGGGCGATGTGGGTGCAGGGATGGGCCCGCGACGCCGCAGCCGTCGTGTTTCGCATATGCGTGTTGGCGGAAAACAACGCCGCCCTCGCGCCCTCCACAGAGCCCTCCACAAGGCCCTCATCGCAGCCCTTCCATAGGCTCTTTGCGCGTCCTTGCGGCTGGGGAAGTCAGGGTGACGCCGGGGTCAGGCTTCTGTAGATTCTCCCCTCCAGCCTGGCGGCTTCGTTCGGATCCCAGGATGGCATGATTTCGTCGGGAAACACCGGCAATCCGACGCTTGATTGGATCTCATTTACACGGCCTATCCTGGCATCTGCACGTCCAGCTGGGCTGCAAAACTTTTGATGTCGAGCATCTGGGGCGAACAATCTTTAAATAGTGTACCGTTTTGGGAAATCTCTTCAACTACCCCGGAAGTTGAATTGCCTCCCTCCCTCCACCCCTCCATCCCTCCCTCCCTCCTGCGTGATCGTGTGGTTCATCTTGAATGGTTCGCTGTTGTTATTGTCGAGGTCTTTGAATTAGCGACATCAATGTCGGCCCCGTCCTCATCATCCTCTTCGTCCTCGTCCTCGTCCTCGTCTTCTTCCACGTCGACGCCCACGCCCCAGAGCACTCTCCAAGAACTCTTTGGCCCTCTCTGCAAGCAAAAGCTGCTCGACGAAGTTGACAAACTCAAAGCCGCCGTCCAACAGGACGACCCCCAACAAATCATCATGTCTATCCCCATGCTGCTTGCCCTCACCATCTGCCCGGCCATGCTCGGCACCCAGGAGGCTATCCGTCAGAGTCAGTCCAAGTCCAAGCGTGAGGAGCACCGTTCCCGCCGTTGCAACTTGGTCGTGTCTTGCGTGAAGCCTTCCATCCGAAGTCGCGACATCAACAACAAGTTGATTGTCCTAAAAGATTCAAAGGTAGCTAGCACTCAACACCCCCTGCCCATGACTCAACATGATGTGATTATCGACTGACACTTAATACCTCCCTAGCTCTACGTCGCCAACGAGCACCCCTTATACAACCATGACAGCAAGAACAATGTCAGCAAGGGTTACCCTTTTTCGGGATACTTCCTCCCCTACCCTGACTCGAAATACGAAGGCCTCGTCAGCACCATCAGCGACGATCCTCCCATGCTCAACTGGATCTATGTCGACAGGGATACATATGCGGTGAGGTATGGTGTCCGCGCCGAGGCCCAAGAGCACATCACGGGGCCTTTTGACTGCACTAAGCAGGATCGACGCATGACCCTCGAGAGCTGGGAGGGTTTTTGCGCAGTCGAGGAGCTCCCCGGTATCTGGTCCCTCTATTACGACCGCGATGATAATGGCCTTAAGAACAAGGTTCCCATGGGCACTCGAGTTCTCGAGGTCGAACTCACGAGACGCGAGAAGAAGGAACCCAAGCCAGAGGCCGAGGCCGAGTTGCCCACGACTCTCGAAGAGAAGTGGAAGCAGCACAAGCAAGAGACTCAGGAGCAGGAAGTGGACAGGGAAAGCTTCCTGGCTTCTGGCAACCCTGCTGTTGCGCCTACTGCGCCCGTCGCGCCCACACAGCCCACTACTACAGCCGAGCCCATTTCCGAGAAGCCTCTCGAGAAGCCTTCCGCGGAGCAAAATCACAAGCTAGAAGCCCTGAGCGAAGGGATGCGTCGCCTCGGTCTTACTCTCGACAATGTCTCTATTTCCGAGTCGCGTGCACCTCCCAGCGTGGCCACGAACGACTACTCTGTTTGGTCGGCTGCCAGAAAGGCCGCCGATGGCGACAACAGCTCTGTCACTGCTGCAAGCTCTATCTCAGGCAGGCAAAACGACGCCGCCAGCGTGTCGAATGAATCGGACAACGATATGTACAAGAAACCATATGTAGAGGACGCTGCGGCGTGAAATGGATCGGCTACGAGGCTTGAGGCATTAGATTGGGATATTGATATCAGGCGTTTGATGGATGGGCATACATAACATTAGCTTGTCTCTTTTGCATCGGGCTACAAGGATTGATTCTGAAAATACATTCTCTTAACTCCGATATCCCGTCCCGTTCCCCAGATTCTTGAAGCGATCTGTCGATGAACACCCTAGCTAGTTAGGCCGGGCAATATGCAACCGTAGTAGCCTAACCGCAGTAGCCGGTGATTAATAAAATAAATCTCGGTTATATCGAGAGACCGGGGTTTTGGAGGTTACATTTCAGGCTGCATCAACTGATCTGCAGCGAGCATGGGTGGGTGGCTGCTGCGATCATTCAACGACATCCTCACTGGGCCAATTCCAAGACATTGTCGGGCATTCTCGTCGAAAGAGCAAACAGGCTCCGCGAATGTCCATTTGACCGCTTACCGACTCCATTGCCGAGCCGAGGGCCCAGGGGAAAGGGGGCCGAATTTACAATCTCACCGGGCTGCGTCAGGCTGGATCTGTCTGGGAGATTGGGGATGGAGATGTCTGCATCACGTCGTAAGGCCGTGGCCAGCGCTCACGCGATATTGATACTCGCCTACACATCTTGAAACGAATAAAAAAAAAGTTGGAACCCCGGATTCGACAGGGGACTCGGGCGTCGGGGGAACGAAGCCCGGAGCAGCAGCTCATATGTGAGTTCCTTTCGGGCGCTTACGACGGCACGATCTCTCGCTGCTGGAGTCCGATCGGACACGATGCCGGTGTGATGGGGTGAGGTGATGTGTGAACGGATGTGATGACTGCGGGCCGGCACAGCACTGTACAGGCAGCTACCTACATGAGATGCAACATGGCATCTACCAGCATCTACCAGCATCTACAAGCATCTACCAGCAAGCATCTACCACCCTGGCAGAGCCGGCCACGATTGGCAATGGCCAGGTCGATTTCCCCAGACAACTCCCGAGCCGCCAAGCTTCCCGGCCATGTGCCTGTCTAGACGTTGCAGGGACTAGGTTCTTTACCCCATGCGCTAGCTGTCAGATGACGCGCTGCAACACAACCCGGACCCATGTCCAGGTCCTCTTGCAAGGCACCGGGATTCTAGAATGAGCAAGGGCGTCGGATCGGACTGTTGAGGCGCATTGTTCAACGCCCGACTATGAACCCGTCTAATCCCGCTCGCATCGGCCTGTCTCAAAAGCAAGTCTACGAAACTGCATACCGGGCCGGCCGCGAGAATCAGCTCTGCCAAGGCGTAGGACAGACGAGATCGTCATCTCGGTCGCAAATTGTCGCAAATTGCCGCAAGCTCGTATCCTTGCCACCTGGAGGCCTTCCTTTGCCCTTTGCCCTTTGCCCTTTGCCCTTTGCCAGCCCCTCCACGAGTCCAGCTGAACCAGCTGAGAGCGGGTCTGCGAATTCGGCGTAGGATCGCTCGTCCAGATGCCTATAATTACGGAGCACAACGAATTCTCCATGGCGCTTGCTCAGCCGCATGAATCTCCCGATCGCACAGGCTTGGGCAGGGATGCGTCTGGCCCGTGGTCCTGTCGCATTGGGCACTTTGAACTTCAGCCCTCGTAACCCTTGACACCACCCACTTGCGTGTTGAATTAGGGAAAAAGGCACGTGGTACCGGTCTGACGACGGCCCTCTGTATGGACAATTGGGAAATGAAGACCGTATGGAGTCCTGAGGGATTCTCGTTGGCGACAAAGAAACTCTATGCGCCGCTGAGTCGGTGAACGGAGGTGAACGGAAATGAAGTCTGCGAGCCCGCTGTCCGCCGCGCTCCTACATTAGCATCTCCACCCAAGATATCTCTTGACACGTCTTCCCGGAGATGGCCGGCAGACACGTTTCCTGTTGCTGTGACTACTCTTGTGCCTTCGGACGAAATTGGAAACTACGCTGAAAATTTCTTCATTTAAACCTTCTTCTAAAGAGGTCTCTGTCGTATGGTAGCAATTGGCCCACTGTCAAATGAGGCTTCTCGGATGACTTTCCACCTGAGCCAAGGGCCCAAGTTGGCCCGTTCACACAACTATGACATGCATCTGCCAAAGGAATAATTAGTTATCCATCATCCCTTTCAGTGCTAATTCTACTCCTCTCGAAAACTTCATCCGTGTTGCACGCAGGTTATCTTTGTGCGAAAATCGCTATGAGTATTACCCGGCGATCTTTTAGTGCATAATAGGATAAATTGCTTTGGATAAGGTATGGGCTATGTATACAAGATATAATAACAGCTATCGAATCTAACTCTTAATTCAAACCATAAGTATGAAACTTAACTTAATGAACCAAGTATTTAATTACGTGAGTGACGGAGCTAACGCAAGCTGGCTTCAATCGCCAGCTGGTCATGCGCCGTCTATATACTCTTGCCCGCCAAAGTAGAATTTGGGTCATGAATGATTGAGACGTATGGATAATCTCAATTTGTTTTTCGTAGAAGCTTGAAATAACGCGCAGGGCACACTTTCTTGATGCGTATGGTGGTGGGCCCTGAAGACTATGATATTATTACACGCAACTGATGCTCATTCTCGGGCAAATCTAGTAAGGATGAATTGTCTGTTTTCGCATGAAAAGTATCATTGGTCATATGCCAGATGAACTTTCGAGTACGGGAGCTTGCAAAGCTGGCATGAGAAGTTTGACATAATATTTGAATAGGTTACAGACTTTAGCTCGTCTGGATCAAATGGGCTGTCCATAGCGTTTGTGTAATATTTTTTTTTAGCTCTTTTCGAAACTATCTTGTGTAGACGCGGTTTGTTTGATGTTCCCCTTCTATTCTCCGACAGTATTTGCTACATTGATCTAGACATAGCGTCTTTGAAGGCTTACACAATAAACCCAGTCCTGGTGGCGCACGTCACGTTAGGTGGATACAAAAAGCCTAGGTTCCGAAATGCCGGTGAAATATGAATGCGAAGTGTTAATGGTTGATATGTCTGCATCAGGGTTAGCCTTTTGAAATCATCAAGTCGTATTGCACAGGGTTATTGGCCCTTTCTAAAGATGGACGCGTAGTAGTCTAAACTGGCGCAATGCAAAGTTGACAGAATTTGGATTTGTTGGAAGTGACTTATTATTTACGATTCCAATTTCTTACTCGCAACATCGGCTCCGCGTTCATGCGAAATATCATCAATCCTCATACAGAAGAGAATTCGTTCACGTCCACATAACATACTCGGCTCTACTAACAGTGCTGGTATTGGATTAGCGGACTTATTTGGACGATGGTAAAAAGTTGTTGGGCTTTTTGGCGACTAGATCGTAACCGAAAGACGACCATGAACTCGCATATTTATAAGATATGATCGACGTGATATTGAGGTCGGTCTCCACTCCATATATCACACTCAATTTGGGCCTCCAGAAGATGTTATTCCAGAAAAAGAGAGTTTACTAGTGGACTATTTGTTGATATATTAAACTGCGTGACTCCAACGCCAGCCATCTTGACACGGATGTTAGTTCTGTGCGCTAGGACAATTCATTCCATAGAAATTTTTGGGAGTCGAACAATGTGATCAGGTCCTTTGTTTTAGGCTTATCCCTGTCGATTGAACGAGGGGATTTATGGATGGCGCTACTTTCTGCACCGTGGGAGTGAGGAGCGTTGTAAGGACGGCCACCGCCGTCGCGATGGATTAAACTATTATGTCCACTTTGATGGTGGTAGGAAACTGGCCATAGTATTATCTGGGAGGTGTGAGTGAGACTTGATGGCATTCAAAAGGGTTCTCTCGGTAGGGGGAGTACCTGTTGTCCCGTTGTCATTTGCCACTAAATCTTACGATTCTCCAGCAAGAGGCGAAGGGTGGGCATGTCCTAGGTTTGCTTTAGCCTCGCTTTATTCTTTTGAAAACAGCTATTAATTAACCACATTAAACCGTTTGGCTTGGGGGATCCATGATGCGGGGATGAACATGGGATTGTCTCCTGAGTACCATACGGATATATGTATTATGTGCCCGAGGCAACTTTCCAGGACCATCAGTTTACAGGAGCACAAAGGATCTGGTATTAATATACAATACTGCCGAATAATTATGTGGTAGGTTCTACGAAGAGCTGTGATGGTGAAGAAGACTTAATAGTAGAGGCAGCAACAGTATACCGTTCATCATTTGGGGGTTGGTTTTGATACTAATGTGTGAGGGAAAGGTGCAGAGATGGTCAGAGACCTAACAACCAACCCACCCGAAAAACAGGTGATGTGACTGTGGTGATAACGGCACAAAGGCGATGCGTCCGCAATGTCGGTAAAGGCGTAGATAAAAGACTCTCAAAGTGAACAAAATAGACCAGTCTGATCGATACCATCAATTGGCACCATCTGATCAAACGGTCCCCAATACAATGCCGCAAGAACGGGCCAAAAAGAGTGTAAATTCAACGTGCTAGAAAATCGTGTGCTAGATGACCATGACGATGCTAAAAGGTTGAGAATCCGGATGAATCTGACCGCAATCCCTCAATCCTACCCTGCAGCTCACAATGACTGACTAATTGACCTTACCCAATGACCCCAATGCCTGCCGGAATGACCTAAAAAGGATATCCCGACCTCAAATGGACTTACATCATAACTGGCACACATACCAGCCAAGAACGCCCTAATAGGCATTTTACCCCGGAAGACCTGCTATCCCTAACACACTAAATATCTTAGACCCTCAGTCTCCTCCTCTATGGGACGAATTCAAAGCTTGCTCATTTGTATGAGTGAGAGGCAGAAAATGTGGATGGACGGTTCTAGATGAATGGAACCTCAATCGGGATGGAGACCAGCCTGTATTGATATCGGATAGGTCTCATCTTAAAATGGACAAAAACCTCTTGCGCTACCTAGTATTTACTTAACTGCACTAGCTACTTGATGATTTATTGCTAAATAATTATCTCAATGTACTAAATATGACGTTGTGGGGCTCAACTTATCCATGGATGGTAGGTTTCCTGCGTGAAGTGAATGGGTTCGTAACCGCTTCTAACTTGTCCATTCTTGACCCATCACTGACACCTTTCAGGTAAGCTTCCAACTCCAGCTCCTTGTGCTTTCTCCTAGCCATTCTTCTACAGTTAACGTACCCTTTTAGTTCAAATATATCCTTTCAGTTGCTCGTCACACCAGGCAAAAAACGCAACAACATGCCCTGACTGTTCATCGACGGCAGCTACGCATGCAGCAACCAAGTCGGGGCGGATCTTTGAGAGCCTACCAAACGGGATGACCCAGGTATCCAAGTTCTTTAATGTCTCCAAATTGAGATCTGGAGAAAGACCTGCGAACAATTCCGTGTAGGCACCTTTGATGGGCTTGTGGAGGAATAGATTTAGGATAAGAGAACCGATCCAAGATACCTCTGTGGAGAATGTCCGTTGAAGATCAGTCTTGATATTTCCTGGATCAAGGTACTGATTTCATGTTAGCTCCTGTTGGAGGTTCCACCCATTCGAGTTTATTCTGCCTTCAATGTAATACCGATAGGTAGAGACTCACAACGCTGAGGACACCATGCTCCTTCAAAATTCTGTTGAATTTTCCACTGAGAAAGTACTCTCCTGCCTTGCTAATGCAGTACCGTGTGGTTGGAGAGTGATCGAAAAACTTCCCATCTCTCAGTTCGTCCACATTTACGCCTCCTTTTGGGGTCAGCATTGCTCCCGAGCTGCCCACCCATACAATCCTCGTCTGCCCTTGACTGACATCAGGGAGGCGAGCTGTGTAATTTAGTGATTCCTCAAGAAGATTCGTTAACAGATAGGGGCCTAGGCAGTGCACTCCCATCTGCAACTCCACTCCGTGGCTATTCTCACTGCCCTTGGGAGGGGCCAGCACACCGGCATTGTGAAACAGGACATCCAATCGCCGCGACTTGGAAAGGAACTCGGAAGCCGCGGCCTTGATCGAATCATACGAGGCGAGGTCTAGATCTAAGGGTTGTAGCAGCCCTTTCGAAGATGGATGAAGTGATTTGATATGGTCGACAGCCGTATCGAGCTTCGTACGAGACCGAGCAGCTAGGAAGATGGTCCCGTTTCTGGAGTAGAGGAGAGCAGCGAGCTGGAGTCCAAGACCGGATGTAGGCCCCGTTATGAAGTAAACCTAAACGTGACACATATTAATCACTGCTTCAAGGAAGAAGAGGGAGGCACTGGCGATGAGGAGCCGTACCTTGCCCGTGAGATCTGGCAGGTCCTTTTCTGTGAAAAGAGGACGAGGTGGGAAAACTTGACTGAAAGATGAGCCCATTTTAATCAATTGAACCCTATTGAGAATAAACCGTTGGTTTGCCAAACTTTTCTTATCTGCTGATTCTTTGGCTCTTATACATCTGACCTCGCTGCCCTTGACGACGCCACTTCTGAGCATTACGCAAGCCTCACTCATCAGATGGCTAATAATTCATTCCGTCTAGGCTATCGTCAAGTCAATTTACCATAAAGCACTGTCATATCGAGCATGCATGTGTGTCCGTGCTGGTCCAGTGGCAGTTCATTCCCCGGAGTTCAAGTCGGAGTTAATGCACGGTCGATCACCCACGCCACTATCCCCGGAGTGAGAACCAATACAACGAGACAGCACGCTTCCAAGTCGGGAATGTGCTCTGTTTTAACGGCAAGGGTTCATGGCCTGTCGTTTTGACCTGCATGAGCGTAGAGATGTACCGTAACTTCGACGCCACGAGGTTACCTTTCGGCGAGTTGGTGCCGAGTGAGGCTCAAAGGCTTGACCGTCCAGGGTTAGCCGACTCATCACAACCCTTTTTTAGTTAGACTGCGATGACGTCCATGGAAAGTAGTAAGCTCTTAGTTGTAAGATTCAGGCGTGGGATGTATTAGAGGCGGGTTTCCTGATCGCATAAGCGCTCTCATCTGTTCTTCGCGGTCGGATTACGCGCCGCACGTCACTGAACAGTCAACCACTTTCTGATAATTCTAGCTTGAAGATGATGAATAATTGACCCCAGACGAGGACAATAAAATAGAGGCACATCGATGCTGTTCAATAGCTAGAAAGAAATTCGCGTACGATGTACCCGTAGCCACAACCAGGACCGTCCAGACCAGCCAACATCGACAATGGAACAATGCACGTTCTGGCCATGAGCTCCTCGAAAGTCAGGCATCCAAGGGCGCATATAACTGGTGACAAGGGCATACGCGTCAAGACGACATCGACGGAAGTCGGGTCGGTGGTTTGCCAGACACAGCCTCACAAGGTCTCAGGAGGAACATAGTAAAGTGGCACGGCATGGGTGTAACGCCATAAGTGTAACGCCATAGACTGATAAATTACATAGGGAAAGCGAAAGACAAACGCATATACGAGCCTGCAGGGCACAGCTAGGACAGCCGTTCAGTATCGCCTCACAGGCTCATGACGCTGAGAGCACAAGTGACTCAGATTCCGTCATGGCATCATCGCCGTGGGCCGGCTAGCTCCGGAAGTCGGAAAATATGGTTAAAATCACGCTCGCGTGCTCCGGTGAAGGTGGTATTACGATAGTCCCCTGTACATGCATTATTTTTCGTCGTGTCTGTTTTACAAGGTGATAGGCTCGTTCTGTGAAAGAAAATGGACTGTGACCCACCCAGCTGGGCCCTCTCATTGCAGAAAATGCGTTTTGTGGGAAATCCGATAGGCTACTACTGCTGAAATAACGATGATATCTTTCAAAACAGGGATATCATTATACCCGGACCATGTCGCCATCAATGGCCCACGGAAATCGGCCGGCTCGGCAGGAAATTGTGCAGTAGAAGCGACTTCCGATGCTGTTTTCAGCTTAGCTGGAATTGCGTGCTTCTGTTTCCCTGGTGTCGTGATGAGGAGAGCAATGATGGAATGGACGAACAGCAGACATTTTCCCCTTTCCTTACTTCTACCTCCTCTCACATCGAATTTGAGTATGTTAGGGTCTTCGTTGGCCTAAGCATTGTATTCCTTGCTACTATTGCTATACTGGAGGTACAGGAGAGGAGAGGCCTTCCTACTCAACACATCGCAACCAGGCGGCACCATCATCCAGCTGGGTCGCCATAGGACCGACAGCACACAAAAGCACACGCCAACACAGAGCAAACAAAGCAGCGATCAATCTCGATACGCAAATCCCGCAAACGCTAATCCAGCAAAGTCATCATGTCTCGTCATTCGACCTTCGAGGCCCCAGACGCAGCATCGCCTACTCCTTGAGCAGACGGCCGTATGCTGAGTAGTAAGAACACCCGGGCACGTGGCTCTTTCTTCCTGTCTTCTCATCAAAGATGTGGCACCCTTTCTTGGCTACGTTGGGCGGAGTGTACACTGCAGAAATGCGGGTTAGTTGCGCGACAAGTGTCGGTGACTAGGAGGGGTTCCTACAGTGTAGGGAGACAGCGAAGTCGCTGCCCTTATTGGACACTCGGTGAAGTCCAAGCTCGTCAGCCATATAGGCGACAGCATTTTCCTTATATACCCTCTCGGACAACAACTCTAGTGGTCCTCCACCTTCCTTCTCGGGGAAGGCGAAGCGAGTCTCGGTCAGGTTCCCTCGCAGGATCTTCATTAGGCAATGTGCCTTGCCGTGGTCGTGGATAGGGCTGCCCTTGCCGGGAGACCAAACAAGGACAAGCTATGCATGTTGTTAGCCTAGGTTGGGTCAGGTCAAGTCGACCTCGATAGACTCACCAGGTTGCTCTTGCCGTTGCCTTCGTCAACCAGGTTCCTGGTGTAGCCTCGGCTATGGTCACCGAATGCATACTTGGACCACTGGTTATCGGAGCCATCATAGTCTCCCATGAGGCGCATCAGGAAGTTGACGTCGACGTCGTCGCATGTCAGGCCCGACGAAGGACCGAGCGCGTCCTTCAACCCCATTACGAGTTCCTCGAAACGGTCCTGGGGGAACTCGCCCACAGTGGGAGAGACCCCGAGACCGATGGTGTTGGAGAAGACACTGGTCGTCATGATTGCGTTGTTGGATATTTAAGGTAACAGCTTGATGGAGTGATGGATGCTATACGACTGAATTGTTGTCGACTGGATGGTTGAGGGTTGTCTCGAGGGTTGTCTTGAGGGTTGACAGAGGACTAAAGTAGGAGAGGACAACACACCGACTTGGGGATGGGCGAGCGGGGGTTTACGACGACGACTTGCGCGGCCACGCTCCGACTCCCTGTCGTCGGTCAGGATCGGGAACGACCAAGTCGGCAGATTAGTAACGCCGACGTCTTGGTTGTGGGTCTTTGATTGATACCGACATCATTTTGACGGGCTGAGTGGGCGAGCCACACGGTCCGGTGAGTCTGTTTGGCGCCTCTGGTTGGATGCAGGATGGGAAAGACGCTAAGGTTGCTGGGAATTGGCTGGATCAGTCGTTGGGCCTGTTGCGCGGATAGCGTTAATTGTGGGCACGGTGCGAACGGGCGCTGCGGCGAGTTACGAGAGGAGAAAACACTGCGATTGCGGGCATTGAACACGGTCGAAGCAACGAGATGTTGCCAATTTTTTATTATCAATACGCTCTTCATTGATGTGGATTGCCCCTTTGAGATTTTTTCCCCTTGAGAAACCAACCGTGTAAGGCAGTTTGCTATTTGCATAGTCGACATCCTCTCTGTCGATTTTTATCAACGCACCGGCACTAGGCCTGGGTACGTATCGGGTGGAATCCACATGGGCCGTTAACCGATTCCCGGCGGCGTAAATTATCATTCACACCACTGCGGTGCATCATGTGAAAATTACTCCCTTGGGCAAGAAAAGGCGGAGTATTTCCTCGAAATCCTCTCTCGTGACAAATCTTTGGAATGTCGAGTTGCCACCGTGGACCCTGAGTCACAGCTTGAAGAGTTCGTCGGTTTAGTTGAACCCTCGAGCGGTCCCGTCTTGGCGTTCTCTCTTACTTCTTCCCGCCTGATCCACCACTTCGCACCACTGCTCACTGTCACCCCGAGACACACGCGTGATCAGCCGTGTACATCATGTCTGACAAGACTACCACTCCGTGCTCTAATGGCCAGACCGCATGCGACGCTCCCACACGGCCTTGTGAATCAACACTGCCCTGCAAGGAGAACGTCGGGTGGCGTCGGGTTGTGCGGAACTTCACACCGTCGTAAGTACTGTCACAACCATCCACACGCGCATCGTCCATCCACCACCGCCCAGCCAACAGCAATCCTTGCCCTGCACGCGGCATCAAATGATAGCGAACGACTCTGACCAGGTGTGCTTGATTGCTCCATAGATGGTTTGCTGTTTGCATGGGGACAGGCATAGTCTCGATTCTTCTGCACAACCTCCCCTACAATGCAGCGTGGCTGCAGTACGTCTCGTACGCCTTCTTTGGCCTCAACGTGATCCTATTCGTCACCTTCCTGGGGCTATCCATAGCCCGGTATACACTGTACCCTGAGATATGGGGGGCCATGATCTCTCACCCCGGCCAGTCCTTGTTCTTGGGATGTTTCCCCATGGCTTTTGCTAGTGAGTTCGGACGTGGACTTTGAGAGCCACGTAGGACGCTGACGTGAGAGCAGCAATTATCAACATGATGGTCCTCTGCTGCAAACAGTGGGGTGATGGGTTCATCTATCTGGCGTGGGCGTTCTGGTGGATTGATGTGTGCTTGTCGGTTGCTACATGCATCACCATGCCGTTTATCGTCATGCACCGGCATCGACCGGGATTGCAAAACATCACTGCCGCCCTTCTCCTCCCCATCGTCCCCGCAGTTGTCGCGGCCGCATCGGGAGGTATCGTGGCCGATGCACTCCCCGACCGGGCCCATGCCATGACCACAGTCATCACATCTTACGTTCTTTGGGGGATCGGCGAGTCCTTCTCTGCCTGTGTGCTGGCGCTGTACTTCCACCGGCTTACCATCCACTCCATTCCGCCAAAGGAGGTGATTGTCTCCGTGTTCCTACCGATTGGACCCTTGGGCCAGGGTGGATTCGGTATCCAACAGCTCGGAAAGGTGGCCATGAAGCTACTCCCCGAGTCCACTGCGTTTGGGTCCCTGGCCTTGCGTGGTGGGGAGATTCTGTACGTCCTAGGCGTGTTCTTAGCCATAATGATGTGGGGATTTGCTCTGGTTTGGCTATCGTTCGCACTCATCAGCATCGCTACAATGCAGAGCTTCCCTTTCAACATGGGCTGGTGGGGGTTCACATTCCCACTCGGCGTGCTCGCGACATGCACAAGCGCCCTGGCAGAGAACCTTGATAGTGACTTCTTCAAGGTGTCTACAACGGTAGGTTCACTGGTTCACATGCTTATGTCCTTTGTCTCTCGACTAATTCTCACGATGTAATAGATTCTTTCGCTTTCGGTTTTGTTGCTGTGGGTTGTCGTCGCAATGAGAACCATTAAGCTGGCCATCACCGGCGAGATGTTCCATGCGCCTTGCTTGAAGGACTTGAGAGACAAGTCCGAAGCAGCAGGGTCTGACAGGAGGGTCTAGGCGACTCTCTGCCTACTTTTCCATGGGTGCATCTGCATCATAACTTTTATACATATTCTTTTATATTTTATTCTCAACGTATATAGTCTGGCATCTCAACATAACAGCATCAGAACCGCCCTACTGCGCGGGCAGGACGGATAGACAGACAGGCACAGAAGCGAAGCATTTACATAGCACATTAATTTAGTTAATAACAACTAAAGCCGTAACTTTGATAAGAACGTTCCGTTTCCTGTTTCGTATTATCAAGCTGTGGTGGTTGTAAGGCGGAACGGAGAATATTTCAGAGCAGCTCGAATGGGACGTGGCGACATTCGCAGCGTGTGGTTCGCTGATCAAATCGCCGCCATTCGATTGGCGATGCGCAATGACGAACGAGAGGGCGACCCCACCAAAATTGTTAGTAGCGGGGCACAATGCCTTTTTCCCCAGACCATCTACTGTGTGAAGCGAACACCACAGATTCAACGTCTTGTCAGCGTGCTGTGCCCCGACTGCAGCAATCGCACCCCGAGATGGACTGGACAAACAATTCGTCGCCGCTTCGGCTCGACTCTTTTGTCGATGGTGAGTTTAGATCACCCTCCTGTCGCCTGTCCCGCCTCTAACCTGGCCCATAGATCTGGTCGAAGCCTGGCACATCCACCGCACCCCAATTATCTTCGCCGTTCTCGCCGTTCTCGTTGCCGCGCGAATCTATCTCCATATCAATGTCGACAAGACAGAGTTGGTTGCCTTGCCGAAACTCTACCAGGAGCCTGAGAAGGTCGTCATCAAAGAGAAGACCGCAGTCGTAAAGGCGGAGCCCGAACCGAAGAAGGATGTCAAATCACAAGGGCCCAGAAGAATAAAGGGAGGGTTGGCCAAGAAGCCTTCCAAGCCCGTTGAGGTTGAGATGGATATGACTCGCCCGGTTCTTGTCCTGGTATTCTTCTCTTCGGTCACCACCAAGACGGAGAAGCTCGCGAAGGAGTTCATGAAGACGCTGGAGGGCTCAATTGACGAATTGGCAAGCAAGTCTGGTCGCTCGTTCCAAAAACCGGAACTGCTGGATATGACGGAGATTGACTTTGATGATTATTTTATTTCCCCATCAAAGGTGCACGGCGATGTCGACCAGGTTTACCTTTTCCTCATTCCAAGCTACAACATCGACTCGATCAACGACACTTTCCTTGAGCATCTCCAAGAGACGCATCATGACTTCCGCATCGATACTGCCTCTCTTTCACCCTTGCTTGGATACTCGGTATTTGGATATGGTGACAAGGAGAACTGGCCCACGGAACCGGAAGGCTTCTGCTTCCAGGCGAAGGACATCGACAAGTGGATGGCCAAGTTGACTGGGCGGAAGAGGGCTTACCCGGTTGGAATGGGGGACATGGGCAGCGATCACGTCGAGAGACTCCAAGAGTGGGCAAATGGTGTTCTGGAAGTCGTTGAGCATGTCGCTCGAACCGGAAACCTGGGCGAAGGCCTTCCTGGCAGTGGAGCCCCCGACGAGAGTGATGTAGAGGAGGAGGCTGAAGATGAAGATGATGGTGAGGTGCTTTTCGATGACGAGTCAAACGACAGCAAGAAGAAAAACACGGGACAGGCTCTGGGCGACGTGGAGGATCTTGGTGCCATGATCCGAAAGGATGATGGCTCAACGGGTGCACCGAAAGCTCCTCTCCCTATTGACTTCACCTCGTACGGCGCGTCTACAAAGAAAAAGACACCCGTTCGGGGGCCCAAGGAGATGGTGGCCAAGAATTCGCCCACATATGCCTCTCTGACCAAGCAAGGATACGCCATCGTGGGTTCCCACTCCGGAGTCAAGACCTGTCGATGGACGAAGTCAGCGTTGCGTGGCAGAGGCTCCTGCTACAAGTTCTCATTCTATGGCATCAACTCTCACCAATGTATGGAGACGACACCCTCCCTCTCTTGCTCAAACAAGTGCGTCTTCTGCTGGCGCCACGGTACCAATCCTGTTGGAACGACCTGGCGATGGGTGGTGGACCCGCCGGACTTGATCTTTGACGGTGTCAAGTTGAACCACTACAAGAAGATCAAGATGTTGCGTGGTATGCCCGGTGTCCGAGCAGAGCGGTTTGCAGAGGCGATGCAGATTCGACACTGTGCGCTGTCGCTTGTCGGAGAGCCCATCTTTTACCCCTACATCAACGAGTTTCTGGAAATGTTGCACGCCGAACGTATCTCTTCTTTCCTTGTCTGCAATGCACAGCATCCCGACCAATTGGCGGCGCTGAAGGCTGTCACGCAATTGTACGTGTCCATCGATGCGGCTGACAAGGAGTCATTGCGCAGGATTGACAGACCTCTCCACCGAGATTTCTGGGAGAGATTCCAGCGGTGCTTGGATATCCTACGCGAGAAGCGGTTCCATCACCGAACGGTCTTCCGGCTGACGCTGGTCAAGGGCTTCAATGTCGACGAAGAGATCGAAAACTATGCCAGACTCGTCGAGAAGGGTCTGCCCTGCTTTGTCGAAATTAAGGGTGTTACGTACTGCGGCACGTCTACCTCCTCCAACGCGGGATTGAGCATGTCGAACGTCCCATTCTACTGGGAAGTCCAGGAATTCGTCCTGGCTTTGGAGAAGAGACTGCAGGAGAAGGGCCTGAACTATGGCATCGCGGCTGAGCATGCTCACAGCTGCTGCATCCTCCTGGCGAGTGACAGATTCAAGGTGGACGGCAAGTGGCACACGACTATTGATTACAAGAAATTCTTTGATCTCCTGGAAGAGCGGGGTGTTGATGGTGACTGGAAACCTGAAGACTACATGGGAGAGGCGACGCCGGAGTGGGCTACTTGGGGTAACGGGGGCTTTGACCCCCGTGACGACAGAGTGGACAGGAAGGGGCGAAAAATCGAGGCTGCAAAGGTGCCGACGAAAGCGTAGTAAAAGAAAGAATTAAACATCATGATGTGTTGCGGAAACGCTGCCAGCATTGCCGTTCCTAGGTCCATTCCGGATTCGTTCAACGTACACCTGTTTACACAAAGCTCTATGGAAGTTGGAAGAGCGAGACTATGGTACATCGAAGGCCGTCAGGTCTCCATATCAGATTTTAGGGCCCGGGGATTTCCGAGCCTGTAGTTCAGTTTTGGGGTTGGGTGTTTTTTTGTATCTGGTGTGCGAGGAGCGGGGAGAACCAGAGTTCAGGGGACATTTGTTGTCTCCCTTTAATCGAGGCCGACGTTGGGGATGTCGGCCAGGTTGATGCCAGCGGGGGCAGCGGGGGCGCGAATATCGAGAGACGAGTCGTAAGCGATCATCTCAGCGAGAATGTCTAATATGGGCTGTGGCATTGTTAGTTTCGTGGGAATTGAGATATAAGTTGCTCGCGTGTCTCTTTTTACCTTGGGAACGGTGCTATCGTAGATGCGGATAAGGTCACCGGGGGCAGGGTAGACCTTGAGTCCCTTGTAGAAAGCCAGAGCAGACTCGAGAGCCTTGGTAGCTGTAGAACAGAGTCAGTACGTCGTTTGTGTTGCGTTATTGATGGAGGGGCTCTCGTACGATCTTGGCTCAGAACCTCGCCGGCCATGACCTGCTCGTTGAAGAAAGCCTCACGCTCTTCAACGCCGGTAGGGAAGCCCTCCTCCTTGGCCTCCTCAACCTTGACCCGGATGGATCCGCGTTGTCGCTGGTTTGTGGCCTCGGCCTCTTCCTTCTCGGCACGCGCCTGCTTGCGCTCGTTCCTCCTCAGGTTGCGGCGGAATTCGGCCTGGTTACGTCGCTGGTAGTCGAAGTAGACGACGTATCCTTGCGGGGAAACCAGGGTTAGCAATGGCTCGACATCTGGCCCCGAGCGGCGGCGGGGCGGGATGCCCTCATGGAAGCTTACCGACGACAATGGTGGCAACGGTTGCGACCGATGCCGTCACCAGGGCGTTGTTCTGGACCATATTGGCGGATTGGTTGGTGTGTGTAGCAGCTAGTAAAGCAAATGAGGTTGTAGTCGATTGCGATAGAAGCCCGGCACGCAAAGGAGATGGTGACGGGGCGGAGAGAGGATTACGTCGTCAATGATAGCCAGCAGAATCAAGCGGGAGCTTTCAAGACGTCGCGATTGGGAAACCAATTTTTTAGGACTATGTCAACTGCTCCCGCACATGATGCGCTAGCCCCAGAGGAGACAGCGGGCTCGGAGCATTGATTGGGCAGCCCATGATGCCTGAGGCGGATAAACCCCGGCCGAGCCGCCTCGGAGCACGAGCTCGAGGCACTGAGGATGGGAGCATCGACGCACGTAGCGCGGTACGTACCTGCCACCTGGACAGCTCCATCGGGGATTCCACGTATTACTCGTACTGTGCTCCGAATGGGGAGAGAGGCTGAGGGAGCTTGACCACTACTGGCGCCATGGCCAGGCATGCTTGAGTGAAACATCAACCACCACCACCGAGGACACGAGCGGCTGGTTTTCTCGACGGCGACCTCGACGGTCCCTTTATCCTCGACTCTAGCTCCGACTCGAGTTCCACCTTTGATTCCTCCTTTGATTTCCACCGTATCCTCCGCGACAGATTGAACACCCGCCCACCATGTCCGAGGAGCGTAGCAAGATATCGCTTCGCAGCGGCAAGAGAAAGAAGCGCCCTACCATCAGTGCTCCACGACAAATCTCCAGCCCCATCATCCAGGATGGCTCGCCCAAGGGGCCCGTCCCGACAGAGCCGGCCTCGCGACCTCGGCCCCGTCCGCCCCCGATTGCTGGTGGCAAGGTGCGCTCTCATACCGCAGCTCTAGATGGTGCCCATGCTAACTGAACTACCCAGACATCCGATCTCGTGAAGCGACGTTACTCGACTCGGTTCAACAATCCACCTGCCGGCTATGGTGCAGCTCCGCCTATGCCTCCGGTGGCCTCACTCGCCAACTTCGAGCCCAGAGACCGCGGTCATGATCGACCACCGCCCTCGCGAGGCGGAGGAGCTGCCCCGGTCATTGATATCAAAGCATTGCGAGATCCCGCTCTCGTTTCAGACCAATACGTCTCCAAGACATTGAGCGATGCGACCGAGGACCAGATTCGCGAGTTTGAAGACTCGCTACGTATGCTCAAGTCCCGCGCCGCGAGCGATCTACAGCAGAGCGTCATGCAGAACCGGACCCAGTTTATCAAGATCAGTAAGGAGGCAGAGAAGCTCAAGAGCGAGATGAGAGCCCTCAAGAACCTCATGTCAGAGCTCAAAGTCAACACGACTGCCCTGCGAGCGGCGTCCATGAAGGGCGAAGATGCCAACGTGACCGGGGAGGTGACCACCCTGTCAAAGCGGGACAGGCGCAGCTCCGTTGCCGATAGAAGCGCACTCTGGAACTCGCAAATGCAAGCTTTGTACAAGAACGTGGAAGGATCACAGAAGTTCCTACCCAACGCAGCTGGGCGGCATGTGGCCCAGAACGCTGGTCCTTGGATCGAGTTGGACAATGCGACTTACAAGTCCCGTCGAGCTATGCAGATCTTTTTGCTCAACGATCACCTTCTCATTGCTTCGCGTAAGAAGCGAAAGACGGATGCCTCAAATACTGATGCTCGAGGGCCGATGATGAAGATGGTTGCTGATCGTTGTTGGCCACTGCTGGATGTAGAGGTTGTGGACATGTTGAGCACTGGAGAATCGTCGAGCGGAAGCCGGAACAAGCTTGCCGATGCAATCATGGTTCGAGGAGTTGGCCAGGAATCTTTCATCTACCGGACGGAGAAACCTGAAGACTCCGAGAAGAAGTCTCTGCTGCTGAATGTTCGCAAGGCTGTGGAGGAGCTCCGCAAGGGGCTTCGATCCGAGATGGAGGCCAACAACAAGGCCCGAGAGACCATCAACTACTTTGCGTCCCGTGACCCTGGTCTCCTTCAGAAAACAGAGCTGCTCGCAACTCTGTCGGATATCAAGGACATGCTCATCGAGGTAGACGGCAAACAACAAAACCTCCGTTGGGTAGAGAGCCAGATGGATGAGCTCGATATTGACATTGCGCTGCAATGTTTCGAGCCTGCAGTGGCCCGCGTCGAGAAACTCAAGGGGCTGGCCCGAGGCATGAAGACCAATGCCGTCGCTCGGGATTTTATCAACTTTAAAGTCGAGGAGCGATGTGCCAAGTTGGCAGGCATGATTGTTCGTGGGCTGGAGTTGACGCACAACCAACAAACAAAGACTCGACGCAACGTCAGCTGGCTAACGAGGCTGGGATTTGAGGACAGGGCCAGAGAGTCGTACTTGGCCGCCCGGAGCGACAAGATTCACAAGCGATCCAGGTCAGTACACAACACGATAATAACAAGAGGCAATGAGCTAACGCGGCAGTTATAGGCAATGCATTTTCCAGGGTGACTTGCACCTGTATATCTGGGAGGTGTCCTTTGTGTACTTTATGGTCATCCACAACACGGTGCAATGCTTCCAGTCATGTTTCCCGCCGCCCATGATGAGCGCGTGCGTCAAGTGGGCCAAGGAGGAGGTCGAGGCTTTCAATGTGATTCTGGCCAGGCAGCTCAGTAGCACAGAGCCTGGCGGTCCGGTGTGGACGCAATGCATGGAGAGGGCCAAGGAGCACGCTAAAAAGCTGTCCGAGGTTGGGTTGGACTTTATGAATTTGGTAGGAAAGGACATGGAGCATACACCTGAGGCACGGGAGGTCCCGGTCGGGCTGGGCCTGTCCTGAGGAAAGGCGTAACGTGTTAGCGTGAACAGAGCTTATATATGGGTTGAGAGAGCAAGCCTGATGAAGTTGGGAGTTATTGGACAGAAGCGTTTTGACCGAGATGCTTCAGTGCATTCATGTGGTATGTGGCATGTGGCACGCAGCTGTGAATGTCCACTTTTGTGCATCCCACTCAAATGCTGAGAATTATTTATCGCCTGGTGGGAGCTGGATTGAGTTTGATATGGGATGCTCTGGTATGTGAAGTGTTGGCGGGCCATTGGTGCATGCACTGTGATATCAAGACATTCAATTCAAGAGAGACAGACCCTTGGAGAAGAGTACCGTACCTACCTATGAAACCTAGATGCGCTTTGGTACCTTGAAGTATCGCATGCCCGACTATTCGATTCTATAGTTGGCTGCCATTTTTGCCATCCTTTTTGTCATCGTCTCAAACCCAGTTCAAGGCTGCTTGTCAGGATGAGCAAGCATTGCAGCGGTGCCGACGCCACACACCAGATGCCAAGGGCGGGGGAGATTGATTAGGAGGCGGCGCATGCAGCTCCCAAAACCAGTGTGCTCCCGCCACAGCCAGCGATGTCGCCACTTGTGCCACTGTGCTCCCGCCACACTGCACAGTGAGATTAAGCGAAGCGTGGAGGAGCAATCCTGAGCCCAAGG